>JXCR01073362.1:20859-34263 GCA_002079205.1 Phalaenopsis hybrid cultivar
TCGTCTTCTCTTATTCTTCCTGTACGCGAGTACCGCAGGAAGATTCTCTCTTCCTCCTTCGGCTTCGACTCAACTCAAAAAAGCAGCGCGTGCAGAGGTTTCGACTCCCTTCCTCCTCTTCGATCGCGGCTCGATCCAGATAAGCCCTCGACACGAGGTCCCTTTCCTGCTTAGGTCTCCGCAGTGCCGCAGAATCCTTCCTTCGACTTCTCCTCAGTGTTCTTCGTTCTTCGGCTAGGTCACAGTAACTTATCAGGGTCCGTTTGATCCGAAGGGAAATGGCTATTTTGCTCTAGTAAGTGGTGGAATTGGTACCAAAAGACCGTCAAATATCGACACATATATGTGTGGGTCCCATCCTATAAAAAAATATATATTTTTAATTAGGCGGCCCGGCCCGACCCAGCATATCACGAAACGAAAAGGTTGATTTTGGCATTTTCCTCCTATTTAATCATGTCGGGCAGGCCCGAACCCCACCCAATCGGGCGGAATTTAAACTTCCAAAACAAAACGACATTAGTAAGGTAAACCGACGCCCAGGATGTTCATTTTGTATTCCTTCATCCCCCCTCATCTGCAAGAGAAATTGCTACGTGTTCTAGGGTCTGCATTTGGAATTGTTTTTTATCTCGTTCGAGTCCCCTTATCACACAAAAATGGAAGTTAACCACCCTATCAAAAAAATCGAAGTGCCGGAGACGAAGGAAACTACAGAGCATAAGAAATAAGGAAAAGATATGAAGAAGAAGAACACCAAAGAGCTGACGAAAGCGTATCAGGGTAATTTCTTTTCTTCTTGCAATTGCTCTGAAAATCTAGCATTGTAGTATGTGATATTTAGATACTTTTTTTTAAACTGTAATAAGATCTTAATAATATTGAAATATTATTGAAATAACACCAAAATAATGTTATAATAACACAGACACCATAATAATATCATAGTAATATCATGATAACACAACAATAATACATAATAACACTAGCGTTATAATAATACCATAATAACACTGCAATGATACCATAAGAAAATCATGATAAGATCATAATAATGTTTCAAGAACACTAAAAAANTATTATTTTGATCATTTTTTTATCATCTCGGTTCATAATATAGCATTAATAATTTACTTCCAAAAAATTTAAATAGTTAAATTAATTAACGACTTCTGAAACAATGATACTCAAGTTCCTTTGCATGAATTAAAAATAGCACATCAAATTAGTTGCAGTTAAAAGCCCNATTTTATGTGGTTTTACATTTTTACTGATTTCTTCATATTATTTTGATCATTTTTTATCATCTCGGTTCAAAATATAGCATTAATAATTTACTTTCAAAAAATTTAAATAGTTAAATTAATTAACGACTTGTGAAACAATGATACTCAAGTTCCTTTGCATGAATTAAAAATAGCACATCAAATTAGTTGCAGTTAAAAGCCCCATCACGAAGTCATTCTGCATCCATATGACACTAACTACGAGGTGATGCCATCATGCAACACAAGAAAATCAGCTCCGCAAGTCAGCTACTGAGACAACTAAAAAGATAACAATCGATAGACATCAAAAGGGTTCTAATTACAGCAATTTGGATATGAGTTATAAAACACGACATAGCAAAAAAAATACATATAACGGTTTGCATATGCATACTTTATAGATAAATAGACACTCTAAGAACATCATGGACAATCAATACACAATTTGACAGCCTATTTTATCTAAAATGAGCCAAAATGAGCCGCTGGTCATTATTGGATAAAAAAATCAGCTTTCCAGAACTATATTAAATTTGACAAGAAACAACTCAATATTTTTTATTAAAAAAAAAACTTTTGAAGCGCATATGCTTCACCGTAAAATATAGTGATAATAATTTCAAATCAAAGTAATCCCTGAAACATTATGTCATAATGTTTAAATGCAAGCTACTCTAATTATAAAGGAAGCATGAAGAAGGTATACAGGTTGTATACCGCCACTAAAACTCTTAAGAAAGCAACAGTTAATACCAAATTAATTGCAAATCAAATCGTTAATAACTACATCAAATTATATATTCAAATAAAAATTGACATGATTACCATGAAATCTCTGAAGCGATTCAGCATTGATGGAATTCCAATTTCCATCACCAAAAGTGTACTCAGATAGCTCATGATCAAATATCACAGACTCCTTGTGTTCTCCACAAAACTTCACAATTCATTGAAACAATGAAAGATGAATTACATTAACAAAACATACCGAAAATATTCATTGATAAAGAAGTATAAAGAGACAATTATTTTAAAATAGAATTTACTACTTTGAGGGGGCAAAAATCATACATCACAATGACAAACATCATCAAAATTTGGCATTGTACAGTTACCGCAGAACCACTTTTTGATGACTAAATGATTAATAGGTTCCCAATCACTGTCATCTTCCTCATCATACTCATCATCACCATAATTTTCAAGGTAATGGAGATCACAGAATGCATTTCCCTTCTGCTCCCTGTTATGTTTTTCAAAACTTTGAGCAGCAGAAACACCCAAGCAACCATTATCAGCGCCGTTGTTAACCACTGTCATCTAAACCTTTCTTTTCCTTTTCACATGAAAATCCTGTTACTTCTCCCGTAAAATTGAGTTTAGATAAATTTGATCCTGATTCAAATAACTTTCTATTAACACTTATTTTATCATACTCATAATCACATGCTCGAATATAAAATGATATACTAATTAACTTAATTAAATATAACATTTTACCTTCTTATATTGTTCGGCCTTCCCTAACCCTCGCGCGAAAAGGATCGTTCCCGGCTTCTACGTCCTGCCTTCAGCTCAACCGTGCGAGCTCCCTTCCTTTCTTCTTCGTCTTCGATCGCAGCGCAGTCCAACGGAGCGCGCACGATTACCGTTCCTCTATTCTTTTCGTCTTCTCTTATTCTTCCTGTACGCGAGTACCGCAGGAAGATTCTCTCTTCCTCCTTCGGCTTCGACTCAACTCAAAAAAGCAGCGCGTGCAGAGGTTTCGACTCCCTTCCTCCTCTTCGATCGCGGCTCGATCCAGATAAGCCCTCGACACGAGGTCCCTTTCCTGCTTAGGTCTCCGCAGTGCCGCAGAATCCTTCCTTCGACTTCTCCTCAGTGTTCTTCGTTCTTCGGCTAGGTCACAGTAACTTCTCAGGGTCCGTTTGATCCGAAGGGAAATGGTTATTTTGCTCTGGTAAGTAGTGGAATTGGTACCAAGAGACCGTCAAATATCGACACATATATGTGTGGGTCCCATTCCTATAAAAAATATATATTTTTAATTAGGCGGCCCGGCCCAAAATAAAACGGCATTAGTAAGTTAAACCGACGCCAGGATGTTCATTTTGTATTCCTCCATCCCCCCTCATCTGCAAGAGAAATTGCTACGTGTTCTAGGGTCTGCATTTGGAATTGTTTTTTATCTCGTTCGAGTCCCCTCATCACACAAAAATGGAAGTTAACCACCCTATCGAAAAATCGAAGTGTCGGAGACGAAGGAAACTACGGAGCATAAGAAATAAGGAAAAGATATGAAGAAGAAGAACACCAAAGAGCTGATGAAAGCGTATCAGGGTAATTTCTTTTCTTTTTGCAATTGCTCTGAAAATCTAGCATTGTAATATGTGATATTTAGATATTTTTTTTAAATTGTAATAAGATCTTAATAATATTGAAATATTATTGAAATAACACCAAAATAATGTTATAATAACACAGACACCATAATAATATCATAGTAATAGCATGATAACACAACAATAATACATAATAACACTAGCGTTATAATAATACTATAATAACACTGCAATGATACCATAAGAAAATCATGATAAGATCATAATAATGTTTCAAGAACACTAAAAAACACCTTAATAAAACTTAAATAACATATATATCTCTTTAATGTTGTTGAAGTGTATTTTTTTGTTGTTTTATTTATGTTAATGATTTATAGATAGATAATTTGTTATATTTTTTGCATAATTTTTTTTGCAGGTTTGTGAAACCAAGGTCCTTCAGTTGTAGGTATCGTCCATCCGTTGTAAGAGATGTTTTTAATAAGGTCAAGCTTGTCTTATCAGAGGAGATAAGGAATATATTGAGTATATTGAATGTGGATCAATTTGTTGATTTATCTCCTTATCCGCAAGACAATGTTCTGACACTACAAATATTAAAGTGTTGATAATGTGAGTGATTGGTATTCAGAATGGGCGGGAAAGATCTCAGAATAATGTCACGGACTAACTTTCCTCGAGTTATCCGTGAGGCTTTAGCGCTCTTTCTTAGCACTAAATCAGCCTAACCTTCCCAACTAACAACTTAAAAGCACTCTCTTGAAAGTATAATAGGAAGAAGAGTTGGAGAAGATAAAGCTTCACTAATAAAGAGAGATTACAAAGCTTGAAAGCTTTAAACCTTGGATGCCTTAGAATGAGGGAGGGGACACTTATTTATATCTCCCTCCATGGCTTTGGCTTTACATATTGCCAATGTGGGACTATTCTCCAAGGGGAGCTCTACAATATAATATTCTAGCTTCTAGATAGTTCTACACTATCTTTATGTACATCCATACTCTAGATTCTTCTAGGTTGTTCATTAGGTCTTCATCTTCTAGAATACTCCATCGTGTCGTAATATTGGTGGGGCGTGATAATAAGCTCTAATGAGATTGTCCTACTGATAGGCATGTCGAACAGAGGAGAAGTGACAAAGTGGAAAAAATATTCGTCTTCGAGTGTGGATGCAGGCCAAATTAAGAATGAGATTTTGAATGTTTCAAGCGGGGAGTGTTCTACTCCTTTTGATGAATTGTTTTTAAAGTTTTTGTTGTCAAACTTATTTTTCCCTTATAGTAATGTTAGTGTTCCCAAGGAGCTTTACACCTTTGCTAAAAACATACAAAAATTTAGCTTCTTTAATTGACTTGCAGCGTTGTGTGATTTCATCATAGAGCAAATCAATGCAGTAGCCATTAAAATAAGACGAAATCGCTCTTTGGGATATATAAATGGTTTTCTTTATCTCTTGACGGTAAGTGTATTATATGAGCCTCATAAAATTCATTCATTTTGTACAAAGCATCACATAACATTACTTATACACAGTTATGGTTTTACGAGCATACAATTTTGTTCACTCCTGCTAATCCTGAGGTCACACCTAGAATGTTGAGGTGGTCAACCAATGTCGAAACTTGATATAGCCTTCAAGAGGCTCAGTCCAGCACAAGTAAGTGATTTAAATCAATGGGTAACATTCATTGTTTGAAGAATTATACTTGTTTAGCTCTTGTTGTATTCACGTGTTATGCTATAGTTTTTAATGTCTTATAATTCTTAATTAAATTGTAGGTTCATGATAAATTCTTGTATTTGAAAGAGAACGAACGTCATTTGCTGGCCAATCCTGACAAAGAATTATCCAGTCCGGAAAGAGCATTCCCGCACTAAGAAGCTCAAGCCAAACCACAATCACTAGTGCAATATGATGTGGGACCGTTTCTCTCTCACGACATCACACAAGAGCCAACAAAAGGTAGAGTCAATCAAAGCCTTGAAGTAATCATTGAGCTACTTAGAGCTTAGGAGAAATGGTTCAGGGAATTCCAATGAGCACGCAATACAATAAATATAGGAGTCTTAATAATACAAGAGAAAATGTCAAGACTGTAGAGTAGTATTGAAAAAACAGGGCAACCGAACGTTGACAACGGCAAAGAGTTGAAAGATAAGTACACCCAGCTATCCTCTCCTGTAGATGAAAACATTGGATTCAACGAATGTGGAACCTAAAAACCATCTCATGTTGAAGTGATCGATGAGTTGAATGAAATGGGAGCCTATCAATCATCCCTTGGTGAGGAAGGTATTGAGTTGCCAGAAGAAGGAACCCATGAGCACTTCGTTAGCAACTTAATTGAAAGGGTGCAGAGTCGACAAAGTAGAAGAAAGAGAAATTTGGTTTTCTCTTATGCTGGTTTTGAGTATAAAAGACGAAAACCAAAAATGAATGTTCAGCCCTCAGAAGCTCTTTCAGAGACTCCCGTCATAAGGCCAGAAGAGTTTCCTATAAATACCGAATATGTAGATGCATTCTCCATTGTAGAAGAATAAGTAAAATCACAGGTGAAGAAACAATAACAAATCCAATTGTAGATAGTCAAACTCAGGCCAAAAAGGGCCTTTAAATAATAGTTTCTCTTATTGTAAATAGCTTAGTCATTGCAGAAGAATCAGTAAAATTATTTGTGTAGATAGGATCCCCATTCTAAACGTGTCTTTATTGAAGACTGTAGACCACATATGTCTTATATTGTATAAATCATTTAATCACACGTTGCAGTGTAGGTTTCCTTGTTGAATTATTAGGGACCAAGTCTCTTCGAACTCATCATCGAAGTCACACTTGTTTGTGCATTTATAAAAAAGATTGCTAGCACTCTTGATATCAATACCACAATGCACATTTGATAGAAGTTTCTTGTAGATATACCACCGACATAATCTATGTCGTGTATGTGGGAGACAATCTTGGATAACATTTGTCATCGCTTGATCCTGATCAGAAAAAATTATAATTGGATGCTTGTCATCCATTACACGAAAGAATGTTTTAAATAACCACTTAAAAGAATCAATCGTCTCGTCAGACAAAAACCCAATTCCAAAGAGAGCATTTTGCTAATGATGGTTAACCCCCACAAAAGGAGCACAACATGGATTATATTTATTAAGTTTGTAGCTTGTATAAAAAAATATGACATCCCCAAAACTGTAATAATCAAGCTTGAACAAGCCATCGCTCAAAAAAAAACTCGTTACTCTGCCATCCTCGTCAGTTTGGAAGTCCCAAGCAAACATGTTATCCTCAGCTTGTCTTTCCTTGAGCAGTTGTAGTAGAGAATTAACATCGCCATGTTCAAATTTATCTCTTCCATCTCTTTGAATAAAATTAAATGCATCTCTCTTCATACATTTCATATTCTCTACTCCCCCAACCTCTGTAACAATGAAGTTAAATGCATCTGTTGCTCTAATCTCTGATCCTGTCAAGGATCTCAGTGCATCTACATTTTAACTCAGTTATCTTTCTACTAGAACGCAAAAGATGTTTATTCTCAGTTTCAGCCAAAGAGTGGTTATGACTTTCAACAAATTTCTTAACCGTTCAGTTGCCCTCAACATCAATAACATATTGAACCATGACTTGACAATCAGTCCTTGTGTCAGCTTTTCTGTACTTTGTCGTATTGTTTATTTTTAACTCTCTCTTGTGGCTAGCTTTTCCGTATAAATAGTCATTTGACGTAATATTTATTGAGTTTGGCCAAAAACTGCTATAGTTCTTCCGAACAGTGAAACCAATATAACGTGCATAGGCACAATAGCTATCATACGCTTATTGCTTATTATGGACAATGGTGTGAAGAAAATTCTCCATAATTGGATCATTGTGGACAACGGTCTCATCAACCTGCAAATTTGCATAATATTATATCTTAGTAAAGCATAATATTCCAGCAATAATTTCATAACACTACAAAAACAACAAAAATCACGTAAATTTTATCACTAAAATAACACCACTAAAACAATAGTAACACTAACATGACATGACAATAACACCAATAAAAGTAGTCATAACTCCATCTAAGCAACTAGAATAACCCTCCAATAAACCCGAAATAACACTATGTTTTACAACATTTGAATACTAAAAAAGCAATGAAAGAAACACGATAATCATACCGCAACAAAACGATAACAACACTATCCATAAGAACTTCTGTATAGAAATAAAGAAATGACAAAACAATACAATAATATCATCAATAACAATGTCATTGAGAACTTACTACTAGAAACATAGAAATGACATATAAAACTATAATAACACCACAATAACCCCACAATAATACTAGAATAACATATCAGTCTCATTGCCCTTGAGAACTTTCTAGAAATATATAAACGACAAATAATACTACAAAAACATCACTATAACCACACCAAAATAAAAAAAATAACACTATTCATGGGAACTTATGTCTATAAACATAGAAAGAAGAAAATAAACTCACAATAATACCAGAATAATATATCAATAACATTATCCTTGAGAAGTTCCATCCCCAAATGTTTAAAGGACAAATAACACTACAACAATATCATAATAACCCCATAAAAACATAAAAAATACTTAATTCGAACTGAGGAAACATTATTAAATCCATAATTATTTCATGACTAAATAACCCTAAACCACAAATATAAACGCACAAACCATGGAACTTTAACATAAACAATGGTTTCATGATAATGGACACATTCCAAGTGAAGCTAAACTCACCTCGGTCTCAAACTCATTGCTTTTGTCTTGGAAATTCATCATCAATATATCTTGGTCGAGAGAGGAGCCCGTCATCTTAGCAACTCGTGTAGGATAGCAAATGAAAAATGCGTCACCCTAAAGCAGAAGAATGTTAATTTGAATCTCGAAAAAACAACGAAAAAAATGGGAAAGACCCTAAAATACCTTTTTTTTTGTCGAACAAAGTTGGGTCGGGTCGGACCTCGTTAATAAAAATTCAGTATTTTTTTTTCTTTTTTAAATGGTGGGGCTGACACATCCAACTCTCGCATTTTGATTGTTCACCAGATCGTCCGGATAACAGACCGAATAATTCTTCCTCTTTAAGGGGATATAACTTTACATCTGGAGTCCGGACGCGGCTCTGCGTGTGGACTCCTAGTAATATGTCGTCACGTGTAATACATCGTGAATGTTATTGAAGTAAAACTATGGAGGTTATTAGATGGTTAGGAGGGTTCTTAGAAGTTTATTTTAGAGGTTAATGCATGGGGTTATTGAAGTGAAACCGCGAAGGTTATTGATGGTTGTTGTTGGGGCTATTGTGGTGAGTTATTGAAATTGAACCACAATGGTTATTCAGGAGTTATTTGAGGGTTATTGGGAAGTTTTTGCATAAGGTTATTGGAGTGAAACCGCGGAAGTTATTAGATGTTATTGCAGAGTTATTAGAATTAATACCCCCAATAACTCTCCAATAACCCTCTAAATAACATCCACAGTTCCACTTTAATAATCTTTGCAGTTTCACTTTAATAACATCCACTGTTGCACTTTAATGTTTTTTATGTGGGTCTGATATAGCACACATGGTGGTATATTACCGGAGTCCGGACATAGAGCTGCGTACGAGTCAAAATACTTTTTTTTCCTTTTAAGGGTTGTTTGATGTTGCATTCAGCCTGGCCTCGGGGGCTCGAAAATGCGTCACGTCTCATTTACTTTGCACGTTTCACATACTTTTCTGAAAAAGCGCTATGAAATAACTGCAACAACAAGCCTGTGACGCACGATTTCTCTATGACAAAATTATCAGATACCCTTCATCTTATCGTGCAAAGAAAAGACTTACACTATAGTGCTCTAAAGTGTGAAGCAAGAGAAGCCCCAACAATGAATGGCCAAGTGAGAGCAAAAAAAGTTTGGTGAAAAGATTTTATTTCCAACTACTGAAATTATGCTTGTTCTCCTTGTTGTTGTTCTTCTTCTTAAATGATCGTCGTTGTCCTATTTCTACAAAAATAAGCAGCATTCTGCAACTAAAATAATCTATTTCTACAAAAATAAGCAGTATTCTTAAAATAGCTTATTTCTACATATTCAGGCTTATTTCTACATAATTTTCATGAGAAATACCAACAGTTAATTCATAAAACAAATTTATAACAAACGACTATAACAATTCAATATTATGTTTGGTGTATAATTGGTAAGTTTTACTACTTGTTAAAAAAGTATTTTGGAAAAGCAATGCTAAAGTGTGAGATGTATAGTTTCGGGTAAGGGTCTAAGAGTAGTTTGTCGTCTTACTTTCGGTTAGCAGCTTGTGGTAACATTTTCTGATAGGAGCTTATTACTTTCGGTTTACAACTTTTATATGATTTTACATTTTAGCTGATTTTTTCAAATTATTTTGCTCATTTTTTTATCATCTTGATTCAAAAAATAGAATTAATAATTTACTTTCAAAAATATTTGAATATTTAAATTTATTAACTACTTGAGAAACAATGATACTTAAATTCCTTTGCATGAATTAAGATAGCACATCAAATTGGATGCATTTAAAAACCCCACCCCTAAGTCATTCTGCATTGATAACATCATGCAACACAAGAAAGTCAGCTCCACAAATCGGCTATTGAGACAAGTCAAAAGATATCAATCGATGAACATCAAAAGGGCCAAATTACAACAATTTTGATATGAGTTATAAAACACTTCATCGTGAAATAAATGCATACAATGAGTTGCATATGGATACTTTATAGATAAATAGACGCTTGAAAATATCATGGACAATGAATACACAGTTTGACTATCTAATTTGTCTTATACTATAAAGCACAGACACAGACACGAGGACACAAACACGACCCGGTACGACGACACAACATAATTGAAAAAATAAAACATGATACGATAAAGACACATTTTTTTTGTATTTAATAAGTGATTAACATAAATATCTATTTAAAATATTTTCTACTAAATACATTAGAAAAAAACAAATGCAATCCTCAAGAAAACTTTATAATCATAAAAGTTATTTTCTACAATATCAAAATTACATTCAAAATATCAATAAATTACTAAAACACTTACTATAAATGTGATCCATAAAAAAAAAATTAAGTAAAATATAGAAAAATGACAAAATATAACAACATAATTATTATTAATTGGAGTTAATGCATTCAATATTAGTGTCATCATTTGTGCTAGCTCTATTGCCCTCATCAATGTCACATTCACCCTCATTAAAAAAAAAAGTTTCTCAGCATGGTTTATCAAGAGAAAGATTAACAACTTTAAGGATTCCAACATCATTCATTGTAGCAAAGACATCTCCACCAACATCCCATAATTTTATGTCCTCCTTAGAATACTATGGGCTCCTCCTAGACAGAAAGAATTTAGTGTGAACAAATACCAAATCATCATCTCATTGCAGAGTAATTTTGTTTCTCTTAAGTGAATTGATAAAAGAATATGTACTCCAGTTTCTTTCACAAAAAAAAAGATCAACACGGTTGAGCCAACAATTTTAAAGCTAAAATTTGGAGTTGTGGGGAACTTGCTCCAAAAATCATCCACCATGCATTTCTACCTGTAATAGCTTTAGAAGCAATGGAGTCATGATTCACAAGACATCAAATAAATCCAAAGAAGTTAGCAAACTCCAAATTAACAACATATCTTTCTTCAATGTTTGGCAAAAATCTCTTCAATTATTTATTTCTTTCAATTGATATCTCAATGTCCTTTTGTGGAGTAACACGATTTGGAGCTTCACTTAGTCAGGCATGACAATAGTACCAAATTAAAAATGCATTTTTAAGTGGTATAATTAATAAAGGATAAACGTCATATCAAATAATACATTGGATTTGTACAAGTGCTTAGAAGGCTAGATCCAATAGTGTTGGCACTTACTTTGAAGCAAAGAAACGTGACAAGTGTGGAATTTCTCACAATGGTAATGTTTATTTGGGTCAAATACTTGCTTTTGGTGTCACCAACAATGCCACATGGTGAAGAATTACCCTAAACTGGGTCAGAAGCCTCCAACAGATTCAGGAGCGGTGTTGCATCACCTCAAAAGAGCTATGATAGGCTGAGGGTAGCTGAATCTTTAGAATGAGTGCCAAATATAGGTTAGTTTGAACAAAACGTTCAACTCAGAGTATATCCATTATCACAGAAGGAAGCTAAAGATTTTCGTGATGTCATCACATATATGTTTTCTTTTTAACAACTTTAACCAATACACTTTAAGTATCTCAGGATTCATGACATGTCATATATAAAGCAAGCAAGGGTTTAAATATATTAATAAACTAATTTTAAATGTTAATATGATGATTTTAAATGATAGGTATCATATATCTTCATAGTAGGCCGATAAAAATGTTATTTGATTCAAAAGCATCACATTCTTTTATTGTTGATGAACTGGCTAAAATGATGCAATTGAATGTCATTTCAATGACGGTGATATTGCCAGTTAAAATGTCAAATGGTACTTTTCAAGAAGTTGATCAATCATGTGAGGTGAAGCTTATGATTGGCGAATAAGGTTTTAATGCCCAACTTATTATGTTGTATTTGGTGGAATTTGATCTGGTTTTAGGCACGAATTGCATGTATGAAAACTTTATCACTATTAATTGCAATGATAAGATTTTAAAATAAATGTATGTGAGGAAGTAGAAGTAATTTTTTTTGTGACTGAGAGTTGTAATCCATGATAATTACATGTAATAAACCTTGTAAATTGTTGAATCATGAAAGTTGGGGTTTTCTTGCTTAGGCGAGACTTTAAGGAAGCGATGTCTTTGGGTGATATTCTAGTGGCAAGAGATTTCTCTGAGGTGTTCCTTGATGACTTACCAAGGCTTCCACTAGTGCGATAAATTGATTTCAATATTGAGATCTTACCGAGTTTCGAGCCTGTATATAAGGCACCATATAAAAATAAAGGTTAAAGAGTTGCAGGAGCTGAAGAACTAACTGCATAAATTGTTAGATATGGGATTCATCAAGCCTAGCACCTCACCTTAGGGAGCTCCAGTGTTATTTGTAAAGAATGATGATGGGAGCTTCAGAATGTGCATTGATTACAGAGAATTTGATAAGCTTAATGTTATAAATAAATATCCATTGTCAAGGATTGACGATTTGTTTGATCAGTTTCAAGGGGCTTTAGTATTTTCAAAGATTGATATGGGGTCAAGCTATCACTGGTTGGGGATTAAAGAAGAAAACCTAGCAAAGACTGCTTTCAGAATCAGATATGGGCACTATGAATTTGTGATGATGATATTTTTAATAACCAGTGCATTTGCAGTTTTTATGGAACAGATGAACAAGATCTTTAGATAGTTTTTGGATGCTTTCGTGATTGTCTTTATAGATGATATTATGGTATATTCGAAGGATGAAGTTAATTATGCAGATCATTTATATGCCATGCTATAAGCTTTGAGGAGAATACACTTTATGTTATGTTTTCTATAAATCAATTTTGGCTAAAAAACGAGTCTTCTCTTGGACACATTATCTGGAGATGCCATACATGTAGATCAGAATAAGGCAAAGGAAATTGCATACTGCCCAAGACCTACAACTGACAGTGAGGTCAGGAATTTTCTAGGACTATCTAGTTATTGCATGAGATTTGTTAAATGGTTTTCAGAAGCTATGCCACTATCANCCTACCAAATTGATTTCAAAATGACTTTCATCCTTCATGAAAGTTGTTCATCATGAT
>JXCR01073362.1:36427-51502 GCA_002079205.1 Phalaenopsis hybrid cultivar
ATTTAATAAAAATAAAAATATATTTAAAATAAAAACTTGATTTTTAGGTTATTTTTAATTATTTTTAATAATTGAATAAATAATAAAAAAATCATAAAATATTAAACTCATGAAAATGTTCCAAATTATTTCCTAAACACTTAGGAATCATTAGAATATTTTTCCAAGGTCTAAAAATAAAGATATCTATTTTTGAACCTTAGAATGATTTTTAAGGCTTAAAAATAGAGTTTTCACCAAAATAATTCTAAAAAATCAAATAAAAATAAAAATAATACAAAATAAATTTCTCTGGGTTCCCTAACCTCCGAGAGATTTTCTAAAAATATAAAACATATTTTTCAACATATGAAATATTTTATTTTTATTAAAATCCCCAAAAATTCAAACAATTTTAATAAATAACATAAAAAAATCAAAAAACCATGAAATTTTGGCCAAATGACTTTCTGGTCTAGGGCTAGCTCACATAAAAATTTCAAGTGATTAGGAGTTGTCTTGATCAGCTTTTGGAATTTTCCTTGAAACTGCACATTTTTTGCATGAAAATAATTATATAAATCAAATTAAATTTTGAAAATCTACATTTTCTCCTCTGATGTATTAATTGACTTATCAGTAAGGTTACATAAAAATTTTAAAGTCATTTGACTTAAATTTGAAAAATTATGAAAGTTTGGACCCTTAGGGGAAAAATTGTAATTTTGGATATTTTGGCCTTAATGAACATTTAGGCTTAATCAAAATGGAAAATGGGTAATTTCTGATATTAATTAACTCATTTGATGATTTTTAATCAAAGATGGGCTTAATTGGTAGAAATCCACTTCACTTTGCCAAATTACAAGATAAAAGAATAATTCCCATAATTATCAAAATTTTGGAAACTTCATTAGCATAAAATGACTTTTGAATTTAGGGGTATAACTTTGGAAATAAATGATTTCACCCCCTTGTTTGATAATCAAAATGATGTTTAAATGATCTTGATAATGATCACTTAATATTTTAAATCTTTTGAAAATTAATACGCATGTTTAATACACTCACTTAGGTCTTAAGGACTTAATTTCAAAATCAATACACACACTGAATACATTCACTTAGATCTTAAGGACTTAGTGGTGAACTTAAGTTGAAATTCACTTGTTAAAAGAGGATTGGAAAAATCAACATAATGAAACTCTTTTAAAACACCACAAGTCCAATTAAGACTAAAATTTGGCTAAGTTTTCTTCATAACAATAATTTATATCCTAAAGGGTCTTAACCAACATAATCTTTAAATTAAAAGACAAATGACATTCACCCTATTCTTAGGGATAATCAAGACATCAATATTCACTGAGCATCAGGATATTCAGGATGAATTATTAAGTAATATAATAAAGTTTAAATGAACCTAATACCTTTTGCCAAACTATTAAGAAGTTTGCATGGACTTGCTCCCTACTCTTAACCTGGCGAATACCTTAGGGATCTTTTAAACTTAATATATTTTACTTAATAATATTATCCTTAAAATTTAAGGACCCCCAATACACAACATAGAGTTAGGAAGGTTTCCAAACTTTACTTTTCCAGCTCTATATACATAAATGCTCTGGCATGCATTTTGAGTTTCAGGTGGTGGAACGAGAAGACTCGTCAGGTACACTTTTACAGTTTACTACATTTTACAGTTTTTCTTGTAGTTTTCTACTGCTTTTCTTTTATGCTTGTACCATACTTACTGCATAAAAAAACAATTGCATGTTAAAAACAAAACAAAACCAAAACTAAAACCAAAAATAAAATTTCAAACAAAAATACCTCACAACAATTCAAAATATAAAATAACTTAAAATTTAATCACAAACATAACCAAAACTACAACAACAAATAAATAAAAACGTCTCTATCGGAAGATCGGGAACCCCTTAGAGGAGGTAACCTACGGCTGCTAACGAGGTTTCCCATGGTCTAAATGAAATTATGGAACTCATTAAGTTGAGTTTAGTAAATTCATTTGGNCCCTTCTTTAGCTTTAAACAACAAAGTCATAAGATATCAAGGTTGTTTGCCTAGTGCAACATAAATCCTTAGTCACATCTTTTAGGCATTTGTACAATCCTGTTGTACAATCTAAGCCCTAACTCGCCTTTCGATTCTGAGGTAGTCGTTTGTCACGACTTAAATCCTCACATCTTCAAGGTTATTTGTGTTGATTGCTTCACACAAATGTAAATCCTATTAAATAAAAAAAAATATAAGGATGAAACATCTAAATGATTTCTCCTAAATTGTAGTCAAATAATAGGATAGCTTGGGAAGTCACCGAAATTCTCTTTCAGATCCATGACATCCTCTAGTGTTTCCTCCCTTGGACTCCAAAACAAAAATGTTCCAAATTTGAACAAATCCCCCTTCACACTTCTTAGTCCGATATCTTTGAAATGTCCTTACCATTTGAACTCCTTGAAGGTAATTTTTCTTGATTTTTATCGAGAGTATTCTTAGGTAACTTCAGTTATCTATGATGTAATTAACTATAGGGGCTTGCCCTTATAGGAAGCTTTTCCCGAACCCAGCATAATATAAACCCTATTTAATTCCTTATATTGAATAGGGGAACTTGTCGGCCAATACATTGATTTCGCAGACCAAACGGATGTCATAACTTTATTCAGTTTATTTGATCGAGCCTCACCCTCAACTCTTGTGTTCATCCTTTGGGATTGATACAGGATTTGAGGTAAAGCGCTCTTTCATCTAAATTATGAAAATTATGGGGTCAGATTGACTTCATCTTTTTCAAAACTAAATTTTATTAAAAACGTGCTTCCGAAGCGGGCAACGGGAGTTCAATTCCGATGACCGATAGCTTCTTACGGGCAAAACCCACACCAAAAATAGTGCCGACAAAATTCCGAGTTCTTTTAAACTTATTATGTTTCTTAAAAATTCATCTTGTAAATTCCCTTAGTGCTCAGTGAGCATTGATGTCTTGATTATCCCTAAGAATAGGGTAATTATGATCTGTAATTTTGAATATTATGTGGGTGAAGAACCTTAAAGAGGCGAGTTAGTGTTATTGGAACACTTAACCAAATTTTGGTCCTATCTGGGCTTGTAGTGTTTGAAAGTTGTTCTAATTTTCAAAGATATTTACTTTTCTAATCCCATTTAAATGAAACTTGATTTAGCCAAAGTCACTACTAAGTCCTTAAGACCTAGTTGAGTGTTAATTAGTTTTGAAAAGGTTAAGCTTTAGGTGGTCCTGATTCATGATTTGAATTTCATTTGAAAATCAACTGAAGGATTAAATTGATTAATTATTGACTTCAAAAGTCATACCGCTAAGTCCTAGGTTCATTTTATTTTAATAAACTTCTAAATTTTAATAATTTAGAAATTAACTAACTTATATTTTCAGTTAAGAAAGTGAGGTTGGTTTCTACTAGTTAATCTCTTGTGTTTCAAACATCCAAATTAAGATCAGAGGTTTCCCATTTCCCTCCTTGAATTAAACCTAAATGTTCATTAAGGCTAAATTTCCAAAGTTACACATTAACCCCTAAGGCTCTAGCACTTCATAATTCATCAAATTTAATTCAAATGACTTTGAAATTCTTACCTTACCTCATTCATAGGTCAATTAAGACATCAGAGGAGAAAATGTGAATTTTGAAAATTAAATTTAATTTATATAATTATTTTCATGTAAAAAAATACGGTTTTTCAAAGAAAATTACAAACTTGACCAAGGTATATCCTAATCCTTTGCAATTTTCACTCGAGGTAGACCTAAACTAGAGAAGCCTTTGGACAAAATTTCATGATTTTGTGAATTTTATTTGAATTTTAAGAATTATTTTAAGTTTTGGGGTATTTATTAAATATAAAATATTTAAAATGGGGAAAATTAAGTTTTATATTTTTGAAAAATCCTCCTAAGGTTAGAAAACTCAGAGGAGAAAATTTTATATTTTTTTGAGTTTTATTTGATTTATTGGAATTATTTTAGTAAAAACTCATTTTTAGCTTTTAAAAATTATTTTTAAGCTTTAAAATTCAATATCTTTATTTAGAAAATCAGGAAAAATATTCTAATTATTCTTAAGTTCTTAGGAAGCAATTTAAAATATTTCCATGAATTTTATTTTTTCGAGATTTTTATGGATTTTTAATTATTTAAATATTTAAAAATAGACTAAAAATCAAGTTTTTATTTTAAATTCCATTTTATTTTTAGAAAATATCCCTGATCACAGAAAACTCAAACAATATATTTTTTAAATTTTTCAGTTATATTTTGACTTTTAAAAATCATTTAAGTGCCAAAAATGTTATTTATCATTAACACTCAACTTAAGTTGTCAAATGAACTCAAAATGCTTTGAAATTTTTATGGTGAGTTCTTTGGATCCTAAACAATAGTGGAGATAAAAAATCAAGTCATTTTGTTGTTTGTATTTTTTAAAATTAATTATCTTAGTGATTTAGGTTTGTAAAGATTAGGTGTATTTTGAATGACTTCGCTCATCAGGAATTTTCTTATTTCTAGTCATCATAAACCTTCAAAAATTTTCTTTCATTTTTCTAAGTAACATGCTAATTGCCATGATTATTTTAAGTAATCAATGCACATAAACTTTAAAAATGTGATTCTATGTCTAGGGACCTCCTCTAATTTTGGAAAAATCAGGGAATGTTCCCTAAGACAGAGGCAACATGTTCAAATTTCAAGCTATGGTGATATTACTACATGTATGGAGATTGAAAAAATCCAAATCAGTGTTTAATTAATTAAAAATAAAATATGCATCAAATGGACTCCAAATCATTTTCACATTGTTCTCCTCTATTCAGTGAGCAAGAAGGTATTTTTATTTTATTTTTATGATTTTTCTACACCAAGATATGAATTTTTAAAGCTAGGGATCATTTTCTGATTTTTTAAATTTCCTATTTATCTATTTAAACATGCGGCACTGAATGTATCCTAGGCAACTCTGAAAGCACACATGGTGCGCTCTAGTTGGACGCTGCCATCCACGTAGTCGCTGACTCGGCCCGTGGTTCATATAAGGAAACCATATCCAGATCGATCTCCTCCGTCCATCTGATACACGTGCGATCGGACAGCTCCCCATCATCATCCCGATAGAGTGATCTCGTGGTCATCCACACTAAAACTCTAAGATCTCAGCCTAGACTCAACAAAATCACCTTGGGTTTGATCATATCAACTCATCTAAGTGATACGAACATATCGATACAGTAATCATGTAATTAAATTAAACCTAATTAAATGGAGAATCAAAATAAGCTCAGGAGGAGGAGATGTTCAATACCTTGGCTCTGAGAAGGTAAGCTTCAATCAGAGAGTCTCAGCATGTTTGTTGGGGTCCAAAGAAGCTAGAGATTAAGCCTCTTGCTACGGTGAAATGCCTAGACCCAAATTCGACCAAGGCTGATTTTAGGTGTTGGTCTAGAGCTATACTAGGGGATCTGTGGAAGGAGGATTTGATAGAGCTTTGGCTTCTCTCAATGTAGTGAAGGTGTGGGTGAGTTTAATTGTTTGATGGAGTTTAGAGGTATAGAGAGCTTTGTCCTGTCTCCAGGAAGGTTTTGAACTAAAAAATTATGCTTTGGCAAGGGGATTCAAGGCAATGTGGTGGTTGGGTTGCACTGAGGAGATCTGAAAAAGGCTTTGGGATAAATTTGTTGAAGTCTCTTAGAGGAATTTTCAGCTCTCCCTCCATCCGATGGAGGGGAGCATTTTATAAAAATGGCTTTAGGCTTGCTGCCATGGCCAATTGGCGGGTGAAATGTGTTGCCTAGATGGAGGGCAGAGAGGCTCTAAGCTTCAATTTAAATGAGGTGGCCTCTAGGTTTGAATTGGGTTTAATCCCATGGGGGTGGCTCTCGGTTTGGCCATTTTCTGGCCACTAGGCGGGTCGGCCGGCTAGGGGAGGTGTCTAGGGAGGTCAAGTGAGTCAGGGGAATATGTCACAGCAACTTAATGTGTTTAGGCTTTATTTTGGCAAACATATCCTAAGCTTAAACAAATATGGCATAAAATCCCTTAATTTAGGGGACCTTTGATCCATGTCTTAGTTTAGGTGGTTTTAAGAGGTTTAGGTTGGTCACTAAGGTCTAACTAATTACTGTGGAGTCATTAATTTGGAGACTTTGGGGTAGTTTGGCCATCTTTAGTGCATGGGTTCAATGTGGGTTCAAGTGATCAAAGCTTGGGTTCAGGCTAAGCTAGCCATGTCAATTGGCCAAATTGATTGATCAACATTATGTAGATGATTGTTATGAAGATTTTTGGTGAAGGGTTGAAGTGATTTTGAGTTCAATTGGAGGGACCATTTGAAGGATTTTTGAAATTTGGTCAATTTGGGCATGTTGGGCTAGATAAGGGTCTAGGTTGGGCTAGACTTGGGCTAAGTCCAAATTTAATATTTCAAATGATCAAGGGAGATGTTTTGAAGAGTTTTCATGAAAGGATGGAGTGGAAATTTTGGGTCTAAGGTCATCAATTTGGTGAGATTTTGAGACATGGCCAATTTGAGGCAAATTTGGGGCTTTTTTGGACTTAGGTTGAAATCAGATGAAATTGAGGCCACCAAAGCCAATTGAAGGTCAATTTTGATGTATGTGGATATTTTGAAGATTTTTTTAACACAAATTGTGGCCAATTGAGTGGGTTGTGGGTTCAATTTGGTGGAACCAAGTCATGGGGCCAAAATTGGGGTTTTGATCTAAATCAAAATTTTGTTCAAATGATGTAATAATTGAGCTTGGATTTGGTCTAGATTGATCACATACAGAGTGGATTTGAGTTTAGAATTGAAATTGGGGGAAACTGAGACAAATTGGATAGACATTTGAAGAAATTTGGGGAAAATATGGGCCTTTAAATGGCAATTTGGGGTTTTTTGTCAAAAGTGGTGAAATTGTCCAAATTAGGTCATGTGATAGTTGAGGAAAATGAAATTAGTAATATTTGAGAGGTTTTGGGTGTTTTTTGGATTTTTTGGAATTTTTGGAATTTTGGGGTAAGGAGGGGTATTTTGGTAATTTGGCCAAATTTAGTGATTTTGGGTAGTTTGGGTGTTTTCAAGGTGTTTGAAATGATTTTTGAACCAAGTTGGGTATTTTGAGTAGATTTGGGAATTTTGGCCAAATTTGGAGTCCTAAAGGTATCTAGGTAATTTGGAGAAATATAGGGGCAAAAGGATAGGTTAGGTATCTTGGTAGAGTTAGAGTGCCAACCACCATCAATAAGACATGAACCAATGAAAACCCAATTTTGGGTCCTCTATGTAGTGATCTTAGCCAAACCCTATCCTAGGGCTAATGGGTTTAGGGGACCACCTACATGAGTCTCCCAAAAGTATCAAGGGAACAAAGCCAAGAAATTTAAGTTTAGGATAGTGAGTGATTGTGAGTGCAAGTATTTACCTCAAGTCCTAGACCAACACCCAGAATCAACCCTAAGGTTCAGCAGTCCTAAGGGTGACTCATCTTGAGTCACCCATAGTGACCCCACCTATTAAGTGTTAGAGGTTAGGACCAATATGTGGAACTTCAAATTGAGTAAATAAGAGTTTGGAATTTCTAATGGTGAGGTTTCCTTGTCTAGTTTTCTAAGAATAGTCAATAGGGAAGTCCTATGGCTAGACCTTAGGCTACAAAAAAGAAAAAAACTAAACTTCAACCAAAAGTGAGGTCAATAGAGAGCTTATCACAAACACATTGAAGTACTCAGAAATATCTTTCATTAGTGCTTCATCAATAATTTATGATGCTTCAAAGGGAAGAGGCTCCTACTCTAAACTCATTTTCAAGATACAAAAGAAAGTAAGTACTTTAAAAGAGAGTACATAAGAAGAGAGAACATCAGTAACATTGACTTTAGCTAAATTAGTAGTAGGAGTGACTGGGATGACAACAACAACTCTGGCTGATCCTCATGCAAGAGGTTTTTTTAAGTATGAGTCTAGGATCTCTATCTCTCCTACTTTGTAACGGGCTTCAAGCCAGTTTTTTAAGATGTAGGAATCTTGAAGTACATGGCTTAAGTACCTATGGTATGTATAATTGGGCTCTTGGGTCTTCTCAACTTCTTCAAATGTCCTAGAATTGGAAAGTTGCATGCCCTTTTTAAAAAGATTCTTAAAAATTTTCCTAAGGCAATCTCTTTTGACATAGTATGTCTGGGTCTTCTTCTGATCGAAGGCTTGGTCGTTCCACTTTTGAGAAGAAGAATGAGCTTGCACAACAGACAGGATAGGCTTCTTCACCATACTATTAACTGTTGTCAAAGCTAGACTCTTTTTTTTTTTTCTTGAAGGAGCTGCAAACAAAAGTCTTCTTCACCTTAAATTTTCCATCACCTTTGTGGTCCAAAGCTCATGCAATACCTTGTAGGTTGACCAACTTCTCTATCAAATCCTCAAATGCTTTGATAGTTATAATCTTTAGCAAGACAAAAATGGGCCCATTTATTTTACCCAAGATTAACATAATAAAATTCTTCTCTTGAAACGGAGGTTTACACTTCCTGCTCGAGTTTTTTTTACTGAATGACAAAGTCAAACAAATGTTCATTAGGCTTTTTTTGGGCCAACATTAGGTCACTTATGGTGAACTACTGTTGAGCCCCTGTAAAGCACTTTAGAAATGCATCCTCTAGTTTAGCAAATGTTTTGAAGGTGTCTTTTGGTATGTTGGTATACCATTCAAAAGTAAATCCACCTAAACAAGTGATAAAAAGGCAAAGGAGTAATTTGTTATTATTGGCGATGATGCAACACAACACTCAAAACGTGTCTATAGGTTGATATTGGCTGCCAATCACTTCAAACCATTTGAAATTTGGAGGGAGAAACCCCAGAAGATATTGTATATGCTCATACGTCTTAGGGTAGGTTTGACCTCAACGCACTATGGCCTCAACCTTCTGAGCTGCTAAGGCAGCCTTTACTTTTGCATCTATTAAAAATTGTAGATACGGGTGACACTGTGCTTGTTCATGCTGAGCAACAAGATAAGAGGTAACATGCACATGTCTTGTAGGTTTTGGTGGCCCAACGAGAATCACTAAGCACATCTCTACCTACATCAGAGGTCAGACTAGGTCGAATCTTTCCTTGTCAGCCTGTGACATAACAATCTATGAGATGAGGATTATTATCTGGCTTTGTAGAAGGTAATAGTCTCCTCAGGATTGAGACTTCGTCAATCAATCACGGGGACATCTTGAACCTCTATGGGCTCATGATGGTCAGCCACATCGAGATCAACTGTCAAGTTATCATATGAGATCTTTTACCACGAGTGTTCATTATAAAGATGTGTTGTGTTTTCTTTTCAAAATCTTGCAACTCCTTACAAAGGGGGTCATCCTCTTCAAGGAGATCTTCTGAAACATCAAGGCAGTCACCGGATAGGTCCCTTTCAAGATCAAACTTAGGATTATTCTAGGGGCTAACCCGAGGAGGCTCCAAGCTGTGATGAAATAAAGGGCCAACTTGCCCTAGGAATGGAATAGTTGTCTCTAAAACTAGAGGTATAATGGTAAGAGGTGCAATAGTGAGATTCTTTCGGACCCACTTCCACTCGAGCAGGCGATAGACCTCTCTCGTGCATGAATACGAGGAAAATTAAGGAGGTGATCCTTGGATCTTGCCTCGCTACTGAAAATAGTACTAGTATAATACTTTTTTAAAGCAGGAGGATAATAAGAAAAATGACCCATCATTTTATTATTATCAATAGACGGAGGTGCTATAAGAAATGTGGCCATTGCCGTTATTGAAGTAGTAGTAAAAAGGATAGAACAAATCTCTGGGACATCCCCATCAAGCTCCATATCCAAATCACATTGAAACTCTTGGATAGACTCAACTATTTTCACCACAGAACGTACGTATCCTAGTATCGCAATGGACCAACGGGAGGGCCCCAGTCTCCTACGGCAAGGATGTTTTTTTGTGAGGAACATGGAGGAAATGTTACATGACCTAATCAGATGTCTCCAAGTTTTGAGCTAGAAGCACCTCCTTAAAAACTGGACCTTTTCCTTATAGAGAGAAACCACTCCATCAGTATTCCTTATAGAAGGCTTTTGGCAAAATGGTCTACCTGAACAGTAGGCCCAAGAGGACCTATGTCGTGAGGTAATGAGTGCTTCATAGTAATTCAGGTAGGGACGTGGTCCAAATGGCTAGAAGAATATAGGATCAACTCTCACCAAGATGTGTCAAGGACTCTACCTAGGTCAGAGCCGAGGCAATAGATGGAACATGCTGTTGAGTTTCCAGCATATTATTCCTATTCATTTTGGCCTTTCTGCTTAGTCTTGAGTAGGGGCATCTCTAGAAGAAACAATGACAAAATGTGTCGATTTCGTGGAAGGGACCGAAGTAGGATGAGATGGTGTGTGCATCCTAGCGATTCTGGCAAGTACATAGTCCACACAGCCAGAAAGAACAGAGAACTGATTCTCAGCCAGGTGAATTAAGGACTCCACCTGAACAAAAACTAGAATAATAGAGGGAACCTAAAGCTGGGTCTGCAACAACATGTTCCTGGCCCTTCGAGCCCTCTTACCCAGTCTCAAAGTAGGAGTAGCCTCAAATGAGCCTATGGTGATAGGCACCAGACTTGAATAAGAACCAAAGTAGTAGCAATAGTGCTTCAAGAAAACTCATCTATTGAAGGTAGGGAGATTCATGAAAACACAAAAAAATGAATTGATAGCTTGGAGAAGACTGAAGGGTGCTGCAGTGCATCACTGTCTGGCACTAGCCTCTTCCTTACAGAAGAGGTGGGCTCAAGGAGAGCTACAACAAGAAAAAAAAAACTCAATGTGCATGACTTTCCTTTTGAGGTGGAAGGAATAGAGTGGATTCCTTAAATGGTTTGGGATCACCCATTGTGATCCGACTGGCATGCTCAAAAGAACCAAATTTTATGACACCGTAGGGAGCACAGAAAATACTTGGGGAAAAGAAACAATGATCCCACCAGTGGTGGTGATCATAACCATCTTCTCTCTTGTCCTGTATGCGAAGATAAAAGGGAACGATCACAAAAATATAAAGTTCAAAGAAAATCAATCAGATAAAGTACAAGGAAAGAGGTGCTCGTAGAAATGTGGCGACCGAGCTGTCGAGGGTACAAAATAGGACAAAATGACATTAACTTGCTACCCAAAATAATTGAAGCACGGATCTAAAGTCCAAGGTCTATGTCACCAAAAAAAGACACTTCAATGAAAGGATTCTAGGTCACTATAATTTCAAGTAGAACCCCATAAAATGAAGAGAGTGAACAACTCTCGGCAGTTCTGTAATCTTGTGGATTTGTTGGGACTTGCATAATAGGTAAACATAACTCCATATATGAGAAAAGGTAGATTCTTCCTCACTAGACTTTTTGATCTTAAGGATATAGTGGAATCCACAAGAGTAGCACAACTCTGGTAAGGAGAAAGCCTCATCCCTAGTGGTGTCGTCGGTTTGCAAATATGTTGGGATCTGTGAAATATGCAAACATGACTCCACACATAAGAAGAGAGATTTTTTCTCACAAGAGTTATTGATCTTATGGATACACCAAAACCAAAAGAGAAAAACCCATATGGTGAAGAGAAAGCCTCATCCCCAGCGGAGTCGCCAGTTTGTTTTCGTTCTTTTTTTCTCTCTTTTATTTTTAAAGGATTTGTTAGCCTGTTGATAATCATATACTTCCCTTTTCTAAATAAATCTCTCTGCCGAGTCATATGAATGAACAAGAGATGGGAGGAACTAGAAAGGAGGGGCATACGATAAAGCAATAAACAAGAGAAAAAGCAAAATATGGACAGGGTACTGGTGGTAAAACTCAGAAGGATAGTCCAATTATGTCAAGCAAAAACAAGATCAGGTGGAGGCATTTTGGACCAACATCCACGAAAGAATGCCTAAGTAGACTACCCATAACCAAAGGATCATGAGTGGGCTCCTATTCCAGGGTCATGAATGCTCCCAATGGGACGTATCTGTTGACCTCACTTTTGGTTGAGGTCTAGAAATTTCTTTAGTAGCCTAGGTCTAGCCATAGGACTTTNTAGTTATATCAGTTGAAGGTGCAACAAATTTTAAATGACATAATTAGAGATTCTCTAGCCAGAGATAACAGTATTAAAAAAATTATGGAGCAAGTTAAAACAAGCAATTTAGAAAAGTATGAACTAGATTAGGATGGTTTATTGAGGTATAAATGCAAGGTCTATGCTATGGATGTTGATGATACGAGGAAAGAAACAGTGGAGGAAGAACATTTTTTTGAATATACTATTTACCCAGAGAACAATAAAAATGCATCAGAATATCAAAGAAACATTTTGGCGATCAAGATTGAAGAGAAGTGTGGCATAATTTGTGGTCAAGTGTCTTTCGTGCCAGTCAGTGAAGGCAGGGCATAAACATCCTGAAGATCAATTGCAACCTCTACCGATTCCATAGTGGAAATGAGAGGCGACTGCAATTGATTTTGTGATTGGCTTACCTTGATCCCGTCAATGTAGTGATGCCATATGGGTAACGATTGATCGACTAACTATGTCTACCCATTTCTTACATATTAGAACGACAGATCTGACTGAGAAGCTGACCAAATTATAAATGGATCAATTTGTAATGTTGCATGAGGTGCTAATGTCTATTGTCTCTACCATAAATGACATATTTATATCCAAATTATGGAAGAAAGTTCAGAAAGCTTGGGATACTCGACTGAATTTCAGCATAACATTTTACCCTCAGACAAATAACAAATCAGAGAGGATTATTCAGACATTGGAGGATCTACTAAGGTTTTGTTTTATTGACCTCGGTGGAGGTTGAGAATCACATGTACCTTTAGTAGAGTTTGCTTATAATAACATTTACAAGATTAACATTGTGATGGGTCCATATGAAGCCTTGTATGGAAAGAAGTGCAAAACACCTTTTTATTGGGCTGAAACATGTGTAAGAAAGAATATTGAAGCTGGTGGTTGATGATGCTACTAAGAAGATTAAACTGACCAGACACAGACCGAAGGCAATACATGATAAACATAAAATATTATGATGCTGAGCAAATACTAATTGAGTTTGAAGTTCGAGAGTTTGTTTTTGTTGACCTCACTTTTGGTTGAGGTCTAGAAATTTCTTTAGTAGCCTAGGTCTAGCCATAATTGTTGACCTCACTTTTGGTTGAGGTCTAGAAACTTCTTTAGTAGCCTAGGTCTAGCCATAAATGTTGACCTCACTTTTGGTTGAGGTCTAGAAACTTCTTTAGTAGCCTAGGTCTAGCCATAGGATTGACCTCACTTTTGGTTGAGGTCTAGAAACTTCTTTAGTAGCCTAGGTCTAGCCATAGGACCTTCCTATTGACTAGTCTTAGAAGATTAGAAAAGGTACCCCCACAATTAGAAATTCAAAACTCTTCTATTTACTCAAGTTAGAGTTCCTTTCTTTAGTAGCCTAGGTCTAGCCATAGGACTTTCCTATTGACTAGTCTTAGAAAACTAGAAATTACCCTCACCATTAGAAACTCAAAACTCTTCTCTTTACTCAACTTTGAGTTCCACATATTGATCTTAACCTCTAGCACTTAGTATGTGAGATCATTATGAGAGAACTCAAGAGGACTGCCACATATTGGTCATAACCTCTAGCACTTAGTAGGTAAGATCATTATGAGGGAACTCAAGTCAACTTTCCTATTGACTAGTCTTAGAAAATTTGAAGAGGTACCCCACCATTAGAAATTCAAAACTCTTCTTTTTACTCAACTTGAAATTCCACATATCTTAACCTCTAGCATTTAGTAGGTAAGATCATTATAAGAGAATTCAAGAAGAATCCCCGGAGTACCCCCACCATTAGAAATTCAAAACTCTTCTTTCTACTCAATTTGAAATTCCACATATTGATCTCAACCTCTAGCATTTAGTAGGTAAGATCATTATAAACTTGAAATTCCCATATTTACTGCTTGAAATTCCACATATTGACCTTAACCTCTAGCATTTAGTAGGTAAGATCATTGTGGGGGAATTTTGAGTTCCACATATTGATCTTAACCTCTAGCACTTAGTATGTGAGATCATTATGAGAGAACTCAAGAGGAGTTCCACATATTGGAGTACCCCCACCATTAGAAATTCAAAACTCTTCTTTCTACTCAACTTGAAATTCCACATATTGATCTAACCTCCAGCACTTAGTAGGTAAGATCATTATGAGGGAACTTAAGAAGAGTTCCTATAGGACTACTTGGCCTTAGGATTGACTCTGACATTTAGTAGATAAGATCATTATAAGAGAATTCAAGAAAAATCCCTATAGGATTACTTGGATTAGTAGGTAAGATCATTATGAGGGAACTCAAGGAGAGTTCCTATAGGGCTACTTGACCTCCAAAACTCTTCTTTTTACTCAACTTGAAATTCCACATATTGATCTTAACCTCCAACATTTAGCAAATGAGATCATTATAAGAGAATTCAAGAAGAGTCCCTATAGGATTACTTGGCTTTAGGATTGACAAATATCATTATGAGGGAATTCAAAGAGAGTCCCTATAGGGCTACTTGACCTTAGGATTGACCCTGGGTGTTGGTTTGGAGCAAAGGTATACAATACCCTGACAATACCCTCATCATACCCTCACCATACCCTCACAATACCCTAGCTAAGACCAATACATAAGAACCAAAAATGGAGATTTCATTGATCCATGGTTCATTTAGAATGGATATCTATCCAATTATACTTGAAATGCTCATCTTTGGTCTTTTGCCCAAGAAACCCCAAGTTACCTAACTGCCATTGAGACCCCAATTTTGGCTAAATGACCAAATCACATCAATTGGACTTATAACCATGCCAATTGTCCCAAAGAAATGTTATATTTGCTTCATAGCAATATTTTACATCAAATTTGACCATAAATTTGCATTGGTAAAACCTTTTGATCATCCAATTTGGTTTAAATCCAAAACCCCAAATTAGCCCCAATATTGGCTAACACCCCAAATCTCAA
>JXCR01073372.1:0-16236 GCA_002079205.1 Phalaenopsis hybrid cultivar
CCTAAATTTAATTTATTTTCCAAATTTTTACAAGTGAATTAGTTTAAATTCTAAGTCATTTTAACAAGTTTAATTATTCTAAAATTTTAAGTTATTTGTAAGTCCAAGTCACTCGAATTTTTGGCCACCTCCCTACGTCTACCCCTATTAGAGAGCACTGAAGAGAATGCCAACATGTCCCGCTGTCTGTAAGACACGTTGATCAAAGCCAAGAGACACTGCAGTCTGGGAACAAATAAAATATATTTTAACACATAGACTATAAGGCAAATAGGAATTCAATTTACCTACAAAAAGTCAAACACAAATATGCATATTTCCCCAAATAAATACTTAGTTTTTCTTGAATGTTACTAAATTCCCAAGACAGGTAATCGGGTTTCCCAGAACAAGCACTAAATTTCCTGACTCTTATAAAAAATTTCCCAAACAAGTATAAAATTTTGCCTAAACAATACATTAGTTCCTTGAATAGATACTTAAGCCTCCCTGAATGGGTAATTTTTACAAAATTCCCTCACCCCATTTCATACCTTTTTTATCAAAATCGACAAAGTCAACTGTATTGACGGCGAAGTAACACAATACAAAATAATAATATAAAACATTTCACACACACACACACACTATAGGTTTCTGTTTGGGTGAATAAAAGGAATGGAGAAGGGGAAGTGCACTGAGCTCTTTGGGAACAGAGAGGGCGGAACAATGTAAATTCTGGTCAGAGGTGAAGGCGTCCGGCGTAGAGAAAGCAGGGTTCTGGCGCAGAGATGGTAGGGTTTCGGTGCAGGGAAGGAGCCAAGAGTAACGGAGATCTCTGTTGCGTACAGTTAGAGTGGGAGGAAGACGTAGGTTCTGGAGCAGGAAGATGAGAGTTGTGGTGTACAACGTGTGGGGCGACGGGGAAAAGTAAAGAAATTAATGCGGCTTGGGTTCGTGCGACCATATGGAGAAAGGTGGATAAATTNTTTTTATGCATAACCTAGACATTTTGCATTGACTTACCTGTAAATAAGCCCATTAAGTGAATAGGCACACAATATGCCGATCATTTATAGTTATTTAAATATTTGATATTTTCATTGTTTTTAAATCATTTCAAATTTGTTGTGTAATTATTCAATGGCCCTTAATATCTTTTCGACAAGTAAGTTTGTGCAGCGTTTTCTGCACAGTATAATAACGTGATGTTCTATAACAGTTTTTATTTTATTTATTATTATTATTATTATTATTTTAATGTAGTTGTAGAACTTTTTATCACTATCACAAGTTTTCTCCATCTATGTGGTATATTTTCCACGAATTCTGCTTCATGTGCTATATGGAATGCAGAATTGAATTTCTGTATGCATGTCAGAATAGTCTAGTTCCCACGAATGCAGTATAGTAATGTGATGTTCTATCACTGTTTTTTTTTTTTTTTAAATTTTATTTCATATAGTTGCAGCACTCTTTATCACTATCACAAGTTTTCTCCATTCTATATAGTCTAGTTTCCCCGAATTCTGCTGCATGTGCTATATGGGATGCAGAATTGAATTTCTATTTGCATGTCAGAATGTTATGCTTTAACCTTAACTGTTTTTTTATGTTTATGGTATGGCATCATCCTAAGGATTTTTTAAGCAGTATATAGACATCATGAATTGGCGAAATTCAGGTTCAGGCCTACTTGTTCGATGGTTACTGGGAAGACATTGGTACTATCGAGGCATTTTACAATGCAAATCTTGGAATTACAAAAAAGCCGATTCCCGATTTCAGGTAGCTTTTTTTTGCTTCTTCTGATTGAAACATGTTTCGAAACATGGTAAACATGAGGAATAATATTTTGTGTTTAAATGGTTTGCTCTTTTGTTGTCCCAGTAATGAGTTTTTTTTTTTTTTGGTGCTTATTTGGCCATCAATGCAGTTTTTATGATCGTTCAGCTCCAATATACACACAACCTCGATATTTACCCCCTTCTAAAATGCTTGATGCTGATATCACAGATAGTGTAATCGGTGAAGGTTGTGTGATCGAAGTAAGTTGATATTTCTAGATTTAATTGGTTTATTATTTTTAGATGTAATTGATTTATTTCTCTTTCATTTGTTGGTCTGGTTCAGTTGCTCTCTCTTGAAAGTTTCTCATACATAACTTCTTAAGAATTCTAAGCTGGCATAATTCCTCACAATTCCAAAATATTACTTGATACGGTTAAAATTTTATCTGATATCATAGATTTGTTTTACTTAATGTTAAGAAACAAAATTTGAAAATGAAAAGTTGGCTTAGGGCTTTTAAATACCTTACAAAAAGAGGCCATGAGCACATAGCAAACGGGGGTGCGCTGGGATAGGAGAGGGCTAACTATAAAATAACTACAATACTATTGTGGGTTTCTTGAGGATTTGGATGGCGACGCTGGTTTATTGGATTGTGTGGAATGTTATAGGATTGCCCTTATGAGCTCCGAAAATTCTCACCCTGGCCCCTCTCAAGATGATTGGGAGATAGTTTTTGTGGTTTTGGGTACAATTTTCAGAAGGAAAAAAAGACATTATCATAGATTTTGCCCTTATTTTGCGATGTCTTAGTTGTAAGATTTGAGGCATCCCACAGGCGCAACCTCCTATGATTAATTACTCATCCTAGTAATAACAAAGCAATTTTGATTGTGGCTAGTCAGTAGACATTGATTGTTTAGTGAATGGTACCAATATATTTAATATTTTAGATTTAATTAATTTACCATGATGAGCTTCGAGTGATGATGACAAGCCCAATCAAGATTCCATGATTTTATCGTTCCAGGTTATTGTGATCCTTGGGCTACTTAGTCAGAGGAGGTAGTCGGTCTAATCTGCCAAAATGTCTTTTTTAACAATCATGTGATGTGTGTTCAATAAAATCTTGTAGACCTAGAGTGAATGTATAATTAAAGGGATAAATTTAAGTCAATCTTAGCTACTAGATTGTTTTGTGCTAATCAAATGTACCTTTATGATTCATTATGATTTACAACTCAAATGACATGAAGTAATTGAGAAATATTTGAGCTATAACTAACATTCTAACGTGAAACCATTTGTTAGAGAGCTTTGATTGTAACCTTTATTTTTTGTGGAGTCATTGGTTTAAGCCACACTAATAGAGTGACTCATTGGTGTAAATTGTTTTGAGCGTAAACATAGAGATATATTCAAAATATCATCATTTTTTGTGACTTAAGATCATTCATAAAGTTGTTATTCTCTACATCAAGCGTATCAAACACACATATAGATAATTACATTGGTATAAAAACTCTTATAACTCTACTTGATTGCACATAAAATGTAGTTGTCCGACCATAACCACCTGCACTTCCTCTATTTTTATCATTTTGACTCATTTTTATACATAAGCATATAAATATTAACCATTTTGATATATAAAATATCACAATATATTGCAGAAATTTGTATAAACGAGTAGACATAATTAATAATGTAATTTGCAGGAGAAATAAATCTGCAAATAATGGTAATTATAATTCACAAAACCACGTATATTAAATATCTGGAATAACATTTTAATGTTTTCAAAATTATGTTTAAATGAGTGAACTAATGTTTTGTGTGACACTTATCTTTATGTGATATCTCATTTTACGCGCACAACCCTATAAATAGGGTGAGGGAATGACTTTTATCCTTTGCACTATTTGATTTTTTTCTCCTTGCCTCTCGATTCATCTTTTTCTTTTTGTCATGTGATCATCTCCTTGCTCCTTGCATTGACCCCAATGTAGGGGTGTTAAAAATTGACTCAACACAGCAACATTACTCGAATTCGACTAAAAAGATTTTGGGTTCGCCCGAATATTTTTCTAGTCGGGTTTGAGTCAGAGAATTTGACCCGTTTATTATTCGGGTTGGGTTTGGGTTGAACTCGAAAATCCAAACATGACCTCATTTAGCGGGTCAAGCTCAGGTTCGGAGTAAGTTGTTGTACACTAATGCAATTTTGACGACCAGAGGGGTTCTGATCACTTCGAACTCTGTCCTTCGTCTCCAGCCTTTCTCTTCTCCAATCAAAGGTTCAAGCTTAAAAAGGTCGGCTGCAATTCAGGAGGCTTCTGTGAAGGATTCTTCATTGCGATATGACTATTGGCCATTTCGAGCTTCTTAGAAAGAGACTTTGGTTCAAGTTTATTCAGATCATACTTTAAACGCCCATCTCTATCCCATATGCTAGAGTGGCATGGGCTATCAATAGTTGGAAGTCATATATTTCTAACCTCTCCTTCTGAAAACAAAAGATGTATGATTGCAGACTCTCATTCTCCCCCTGCTTAATAAATAACAGAGCCCGTGTTTTCTTCCTCGGCTTTTGCATGTTAGCTGCGATAGAAAAAGCTTCTTCAATTCAGTATAGGTCGGAATGATTCCGGTGGGCAGAGCGTGGAACCCGCTAAGAGTCGATTATTTGAGTGTTATGAAGAAGGGGTGACATTTTTTGGCGTCGTCGATCTATACGAAAGACGCCAGGTGGTCGATCAGATCACTTCTACCATTGAAGGGGTCCAGATGCGGAATCCACAGCTTCACCGGGGGTACCACCTCCAATATTTGGGGAGTGATGGTGCTTTTATTAGGAAAGCTCAAAGGACGCCTTGACGTGTCATACTAGATTTCTCACCATCGGCATAGATCCATTAATGGTTGGTTGTTGGGAGTTTCCTCCCTCAACTGTTTGGCTGCTAAAACGTCCGACCTATGTTGGAAGGTGTTCCAGGGGAACCTTCTGAGGATGAGTTCCTCGAGATTCAGCCCGCGGGAGTGCATGTTGATCGTTCCTTTACAAGATCGCCTGTCGAAGGGTCCGAATTGGCCCATCAACTAATCATGCAATTCTTGAACCCGTTGCTGGTTTTCTTGATTCATGGATTCTCTATTGAATTCCATTTTTTTATTGGATCTCTCTGTTGCAATTCTCCTTTGTAATTAGCTATGCTTCTCAACTGTGGCATGTCTACGCTCCCCGCACTACATTCTGAAATGTTGAATCTGAGATTATTTTTTTGTGAACACGCCCCGAGAGTTAGAGTTGAGAGGAGAGGAGAGAGAGAGAGAGATAGAGCTATGGCATACAAAAATATTCGGGTGCCAGAACTCATAAGTGTGAGGATCCCAAAACACTAAAATCCAGAAGTCTGAGAGTTCAAAAGTCTCTTTATTGATGTTAGGATCTCATATTTATAGGGGTCTTACAAGTATATGTATGGAAAGGACAGTTTCTATAAAAATCTTAATGATTCTTGTTCAAATTACATGATATTGATAATGAGAGTTCGTCGTTCAATGCTTTGGGATCATACGGTTATGTTGATCGTTCGTCGTATGCATATGTCGATTTGCTATACTCTCTTCAAAAATTCAATCGCTTGATCAAACCAATTGGATTTTGATGTTGACCTCTCGATTGGTAGGCTCGTCGGTCAATTGACTTCACTAGACGAAGATTCCTACCGGTCGGTTGGTCACGTCGATTGACCACGCCATTGAATCAATTAACAGTTTTGCTGATGGATTCTATGTTCTTTTGTTTGGGACCCCACATGTATGCCCCAATTCCCGACTGCTTGGTTGCTTCTAGATTCATGCTGGCATTTTTGTAACATACAACTGCTCCTGTTGATATTTTTTCCAACACAACCATCATTGGGTTTTAATGCTTGGAGCATTTACACTTGTAATTTATTGAAAATTTATAACTTTAATATCTTTTAAAATACAATCTCATCAACTTTAATCTTTGTAAGGAGAAACAATCTATAAGCTGACTTAGAATTGTATGCTTGCTTTATAGATAATGTGATCAATTTACACTTGTAATTTATTTGAAATTTATCACTTGAATATCTTTTAAAATACAGTCTTGTCAACTCCAATCTTTGTGCGGAGGAGAATCGGTCTATAAACTGATTTAGACTTGTATGCTTGCTTTATAGATAATGTGATCCATTTGAAGGCGTGCATAACTTGTTTATTTATTTTTATTTCCATTCTTTTGATTTTCAAGTGTCCATAGCGCTTGTTTTTATTAGACCATTATATATCATGAATGAAAATCATCTATAGGGGGATTGCCGACCAGTACTTAAAAGGTAACATTTAAATCACTCTTTAACTATAATATTTGATTTAAGAACGTGGTGGGGAGGCTGGCCATGGCATAAAAAGAAAGGGGAGTGGTTGCATAAAATATAGACATATGATGAAACTCTCACGAGTGTGGCACCACATTTAATCACATATTGCTTCATGAGGAAGGGAGGGTTCGCGACAAGTGAATGGAATTTGATTGAAGGCTATCTATATTCATCTTGATCATGATGGCACTTGTCATGAGGGAGGTGACCAACCACCTTGCAAGGGATGAAAATCTAGCCCTTTTTGTCCACATAATTGTCATGCAATTGATCAACACGACCATGTTTGATATTACTTCTTCGCGGCATCAATAATTATTCTTTTATCTAGGAAAAACCATTCAGATGGTCTTAAGTACGTTTGTGAATGTGCATAATGTGTTATCGGCCATGGCATAGAAAGAAAGAGGAGTGGTTGCATAAAATATAAACATATGTTGAAACTCTCTCGAGTTTGCCACCACATTTAATCACATATTGCTTCATGGTGAAGGGAGGGTTCACTACAGTTGAACGGAATTTGATGAAGGATAAGAAAGGGGAGTGGTTGCATAAAATATAAATATATGTTAGAAACTCTCACGAGTGTGACACGACATTTAATCACATATTGCTTCATGATGAAGGGAGGGTTCGCGACAGTTGAACGGAATTTGATCGAAGGCTATCTATATTCATCTTGATCATGATGGCACTTGCATGAGGTAGGTGACCAACCACCTTGCAAGGGATGAAAATCTAGCCCTTTTTATCCACATAATTGTCATGTAATTGATCAACACGATCATGTTTGATAATTCTTCTTTGCAGCATCAATAATTATTCTTCTATCTTGGAAAAACCGGTCAGATGGTCTTAAGTACGTTTGTGAATGTGCATAATGTGTTATCGTTTTTATTTTATTTTATTTTATTTTTTCTCGCAAACCCCTCTAGTTGTCCTTTTCTTTTCTTGAGTCATTGTAGATTAATATTTTTTCTCTATAGGCTGCTTTCATCTTTCTGTAACTCCGTTTTTTTTTTTTTTAACAACTCCTCTTCATGAAGGTTTGTTGCATATTTAATCATGCCAATATTATGTCTGCAGAACTGCAAGATTCACCATTCTGTTGTTGGCCTTCGATCTTTTATTTCTGAGGGAGCAATCATAGAGGACTCTTTACTCATGGGAGCTGATTATTATGAGGTATTTTTGAGATTTTTAACCTCCACATAATTAGACAAATGGCAAACAAAACAACATTGTTTCATTGCTTGTGTGTGGTTCTTATGATTTTGCCAGACGGACGCGAGCAAGAGATTTTTATTTGCAAAGGGGAGTGTACCCATTGGTATTGGGAAGAACTCTCATGTTAAAAGAGCAATTATTGACAAGAACGCTCGAATCGGTGAAAATGTTAAGGTACTTGAAACTCGTAATAAATTCACCGCATCATCATTTTACTGCCCTCAGAGATTTTTTTTTTCTTGAATGAGCACAAGTATTAATGCAGCTTAGCATCATTAGAATTATGTAGTTGAATTCTGCTTGCTTGATATAGTTATATCTCATGACACATTATTATCATTGTAAATTTTTGTTAGAGTTGTGACCCGAATATTTCTCATTTATAACACCCTATTCATTCATATTACATAAAAAATACCACTATTTTAACTTTTAAAAGATGAGTACTTATTTTTTTTTCATTCATAGATAAGATATATTTTTTTTGAAAAAGCCCAAGGGCAAATATATTAATACGGAAAAGTTGTATGAGAGGGTCTAAAGAAAGCCCAACTCATACAATACAACATACACAAAACCCAAATAAAACAAAGATACATAAAGGCAAAAACCAAGAAGTCACAAAATACACAAAAGTGCTAGAGACGTCCCACTTTAGTCCTGTCTCGAGTTCTCGGAAGTGAGCCTGTTACAAATTTGTAAGGTGAGTACCATTGCTCATAGTAACCAAAGTATCATTCAACAGATTCCTGAACTCGAGTAGATCTCCATTCTTCTTCTTCCTCCTGGATGTGTAGACCTGTCATTCCTCATCCGATGATCGACTCATCTGATCAGTAGATTCCAAATGTGGTCAGACAGGTATAGGTCGTTGCACATCATTATCCCCATGATTCTGAGTAACATTAACATCTTTCTGGACCTGATGAGGCGGTGGTGAAGCAATAGAAGTATTTCTACCTGTATTATCGGTATAGGTTCTATGGCAGACGGAGTCTGAAGAATCTCCCTCTCCCCCTCGATAGGAGGTTCCAAAGACTGGGGTGCTACAACTGGGGACTGAATGGTTGTCATATTGCCTATGGAGATATTGACGCCTTCTGGGGCATCCTTCTGGTGATCAATAATGTCAAAAACTTGGTGTTAATCGGGGTGAGATGGAATCACAGCCTCTAGCGGAACACTTTGTTTTTTTGGTCTGAGGTGGGGGTGTAAATGGTGACATTGAAAACTGTAGTGGCCGAACATACGATAGTTTGAACAATATGACGGAAAATGCTCAATCGCTACTTTTTGTCAATATCCATGGTGCTGTGTGCCCAACCAGGTTTCCTCAGAAGCGGGTGAAGTGATGTCTCTTTCAAAAAGTACTTTGGCTTCAGATGGACGGAAATTATTAAAAGTAAGAATGTCCGTCTTGAGGTTTTCCATAAGCTGAGACAATAGTGTACAATACTTTTTTGCGAAAAATAATGAAATTTCTGACCAGAGTGGAGAATCCAAATCGGAATTATTGGTGGTTCCGTCTGTGGGTCAAAATCCACGGACCATTTCAGAATCTTCATTGCTCTGTTATCAATCCAGATTATCCTTCTAACAAATAAGCGTATGTAGTCTTCTTCATTGTTAATTTGAATAAGAACGTGTCTCTCATCTAATAGTCCAATTTTCCACTCTCCAACAAGGTGCATAAGTTCAAATTCTTTGCGAATGAACTCCATTTTTTGATGACCATATAGAAATTTCCTAACCAAATTCAGACGACAGGAGGAAGCAAGTTGAATACCATCTTCTGTAAAAAAGATGACAGTTTTAATTTTTCCTACCAGAGTTCTTGATGTCCTCCGCCTACTCAAATGGAGGAAAAGATGGCGATTCAGGTGTACCTGAGGCTTGAACACCCACAAGGGCAACAACGTACAATCTGTCTGAAGCCATCCCAAAAGAGGGAGGTGGGGCTGTGGGACAACAAAGTGACAGTAGAGGAAAAGCAAGTGCCGAAAGGGAAGTCGAGCAGTGGGCGATTCGCTCGAGCCTGAGGAAAGCTCGTGCATTGTGAGCGAGGACAGGAGCCGCAGAAGAAGCCGACGCTTCTCGGGATGACGAAGAACGAGCCGCGGGCCGCAGAAAGGAGCCCGCGCTTCTCGGGATGACTAAAGAACGGCCCACAGAAGAAACCCGCGCCCAGACGTCCTTCAAATGTCGCCCCCGAGCCCGACGCCTTCACGCGAGAGCCGCTGCGACGCGACGCGAACAAGCGATGAAGGCGTAGNAAAATAGGGATATAGAGCAAGCCACATCGCCAAATCAAGCAGCTTAGTAGGGTGGGCCCAAGACAATGGTAGACTCCAGTGGCAGAGTCAGAAAATTCCCAGAATGGGTGCACAAAACAGTATATGGCAGTAAATCATCGCTTTTTTTTTTGTAGAAATGTGTTTTTTTTTTGAAAAATGAATAAGTGTTAAGGAAGTCTAGTGCAATTATAATATAATGCATTTGAAATTTTTTTTGAAAATATTAGTTTCAGTATAAAATAAATGAGAAAAATTAAATCAATGTAAAATATTATAAGCCAGCAAAAAATAAATGTCGTGTAAAGAAAATTTAGTATGGTTATCATGTAGTGTATTTGAAAAAATTTAGAGTTGTTTGGTTATGTGTAAAATTAAAATATTAATAAAAACAATTTAAAACATTCGAGGTTGGCAGAAGTCAGGTGACATCCAGGGATGATCTTTTGTTTACCTTTAGTTTTTTTGAATTTTTTTAACTTTAATTTTGAGGACTAGATGTATAAACATCTAAAACTTGAATAAATATAAAACAAATGCACTCTTGCATCACTTTTTTCAGTATCACGAAAATATTGAAACTCACCATAAAATTTTAATCAATACTTTTTATACTTGTTAAATTCCTAATAGATTGATTGTTGTGCTCACAAATATACGATGTGATGGTTCAAAAAAAAAATAACATAATGGTTGACTTTATAAATATACAAGCTTTTGACAATATTATATACGTAATTTTCCATTAATTATTTNATAAATGCATCAACTCGTAGTTTAAAAAAATCACTAAGTGTGAGTTTTGTTAATAGTAATGTTAAGTGTGTGTCTGAGAGAGATTTTTTATGTTACGCTATGTGACTGGCAACTCTCAACTAGTAATTCTATTTTTTATTATTTAATTTTTTCTAATATATTGAATTCTTCTCTTCTGCATGTGATTTTTCTATTCTAGAGATTTCCACATGAATCTTGATGTCTCTTGATTAGTGTTTCCGGTGTGATGCCTCTTTATTTTTATTCCTTCCTGTCTAGAAATTTGTGTTTGTGGTCATATGATAATGCTGTATAGATTCCTTCTAATTTTGATTCAATTTTTGATATTGCAGATCATCAACAGAGATGGTGTACAAGAAGCTGCAAGAGAAACAGATGGATATTTCATCAAAAGTGGCATTGTCACTGTAATCAAGGATGCTTTAATTCCCAATGGAACTGTTATATAAGGTCTGTTTAGCCCTTCTCCCTTATTTCTCTCCTTCATTAAAAGTAGGTTGGTTTCATATTGGAGATTCAAACATTTGAGCTGGATGGGCTTTAGGATAAGAGTGAATTTCTATCATTTTCTTAGTATTTCTTTGTCTCATTTTTCATGCCTTTTAAAGTCTGTATCCAATAACTTCATTCCTGCCAGACAACTTGTAAATTTGTGTGCAGCTATATAATTGAATGGTCATGCTATATGTTCGGACGCCTCGTTGTATTATTTGAGAACTACATGAGATAAATTGAAGTGAAATTTGTTTTTACACTTGTTAATGGCAACAATTTTCTATAAAAGAAATATTGGAAATGAGGTTTGTATTGGAAAGTTTCATTTTATGGAGGGATGTCTTCATTTAGAAAAAAATATTACATCAGGACTCCGCACGTAGAGTTACGTGCGGAGTCCGATGAAATTACGTTGTGGAGGTGATAGGCTCGGTAACACAAGGAATGTTCCTCTCGTGCTATTCAAGTATTATTGATATGTTATTGTGTTATTATAATACCGGGAATATTCTTAGAACACAAACGCCTGAATAACATACCATAACACAATAACACTGAATAACACGAGTGGAATATTTCCTTGTGTTACCGGGCCGATTACCTCCATAGCGTGACTCCGCACGTAACTCTACGTGCGGAGTACTGATGTAATATTTTTTTCCTTCATTTAAAAGTTTGTTTTGAAAGGCGATATTGCATGCAGGTTTGTAGATTAAAGGGGAAATTAAATAGTATAATAAAAGAAGACTTTTCATTTAAATTTTTTTTACCATTTATTCATATTTTTTAATTTAAAGTTTTAGCAAATGTATTTCTTCTATAGTTGATGCTTATGAAGTAAATACTATTATTTTTATATTGTGTTTATGCATATCATATTGGATTTACTGTTTGAAATGACAATGCTAGTTATTAGCCAAACTTGAAGAAAATAAAACCTAATGATTTTTTATGTGGTAAAGTTGGTTTTAAAAGAAGCATTCTCTAAAAAAATGGTGAAGTTTAGAATAACAGAGACCATGACAGGTTGTCCAATTATGATTAGATCTGACATTGATTGATGACAATTGGAAGGTTATAAAATTTGTAGAGATCCTTAACTATGCTCTCGTCGAGCCAGGCGACCAATATCTGTTGAGATTTAGCTGAAGCATTAGTGACATTAATGGAGATCTACTAAAATCAATGATAGAAGCAAGTATTGAAGCTACTGATGCATTCAACTTTATTGCAACGAAAGTTGATGTAGCTGAGAATTTGAAATTTTTTAAAAAGAAATGCATTCAATTTTCTTCAAAAGTAAAGATGAGCGAGGATTGAGAATAATGACACCAATGCTTTAATTTAATTTTTCACAGAGAGACAAATTGAAAATAATATGGTTGTATGAGATTTCTAAATTGATGAATCAGGTAGGTTGATGAGTTTTTTTTTGGACGATGACATGTCAATGGTTGATTATGATTGCTTTGGGGATGTTGTAATTTTCAATACAAGTTACTGATTAAATAATTATAACTTATGTTGTGATTCTTTTGTTTTGGTAAACCCTCACTGACAAAATGTTGGTTTTTATAATCAAAGTTTTTTATCTGAGGAGACTATCGAGTCCTTCAATTGGTTATGAGCATTCATTAACAAGCGTCACTGACCATGATAAAAAAAATGACTAGAAGCATAGAAGAATCTTTCACACACTCGTCATAGATTATGCCAATGTCATATATTCAAAAAAATTATCATCAAAGATTTAATATTCCATAGATAATAGAGTAATAAGCAATCTACTTTTTTTGTGCATGAATAAATGTGATTTAGAAGAAGAGTTTGAATAAATAAGGGCAGAGATGCTTTAAAAAGGGAACCTCCACAATAATATTTGGCTTCATGATTTTTACTACATCAGGAAGATGTGGTCAACAAATTTTAATAAAGATTTATTTTGATTGGGAATCCTCTCCACACAATGAAGTGAGTCAATAAATACTGTGTCATGGTATTTTCAAGCTTACAAGTTTCATCAGTGAATGTTTTCTGGGACTTGAAAATTTCATGAAAATATTGAGATGAAATGAGAAGGATGAGGACTTTAAATGTACTCAATCATCAATCGTTCTTGTTGCTAAAAGTAGCCTTGTGCTGAGTAAGAATTTTTTGTAAGAATTTTTACATGGTGTTGATGGGCTTGCAGTTAGAAGAGGAATTTCTATCCAAAAGTTAAACCTTCTGAATTCTAAAAGACATGTCTAATGATTTAAGAGACATCCATTCATTAAAGCCTTAAAAAATGTCTAGATGCATTGAATCACTCGATGGGGTGTTTGAAACATGTGGACCCTTCAAAATTCACGTAAAATTCGTCTCGAACCGTCTTAATTCATAAAATATCGTCTCTGACACCTCAGGCGCTTTAGGAGCCAAGTTGCTTAAGTCCGCACTGTTTTGCGTCATGGCGCTTCAGGCGCCAACTCTCTGTAAAATGGTGCTTCAGGCGCTAGCTTTCTATAAAGTGACGCTTCAGGCGCCAATCGGACGCTTCAGGCGCCAATCGGACGCTTCAGGCACCAAATTCACAAAATTTGCTATTTTGGCTCCAAATTTCGTTTTTTTTGTTACTTCTGCTCCAAATGCCTAAAATTGATATACTTGCAATGAAAATACCCTTCTTTAAAGTGTAATATTACAAAAAAATAAGCATAAAATGTATACTCAAAATAACACTTTATTTTGGTGTATCAAAATCCCTCAAATTTAAATGTTACTTGTCCTCAAATGATATTTTTATTACATAAAAATATGACTTAGGATAGAGATTAACTTATAAGATTATATACTTTAGTTTCATAAATAAAATAGTAAAATTTAAGAAAAATTTTTAATAACTTAGATTAAAACTATAAGTCCAAGAATACTTAGTAATCAAATCCAAGATTTTTGATTCTCTATTCATTTCAAGAAGAATTTTAATTTGTTATATTAAGGAGATTTAGAATATCCATCTGAAAAGAATTTCATTAAAACTTTACCTCAAATACAAGTTTAGAAAATGTAGTAAAGCCTTTTCTTCAAGTTGATTCAAGTGAAGCCAATTTTTTATTAGGCATATCCTCAAACTTCTCCTTATTTTTTTTTTATTTAGGATCTTTTCAATCATTTTTTTTTATTGAGGGTTATTATATCTGGATAATCTTTAATAGTTTTGAACCTTACCATCCTCTTCTCAAAGTTAAAACTTTTTACCTTTCTTTACTGTATGAATTCATATTAATTTTTTATGATTTTTCATAAAGTTTCATTCTTTTCTTTTTACATGAAACTTTAAAATTCTTAATACTTCAAAAATATAATTTTTTTTACTTTAAATAGAAAAACATAGTCTTATCCTTTCATACCAAATATCTTTAATTTTAGAATTGACCTTTATTATTAAAAAAACTTTTACCTAAATTTACCATAATATTTACAAACATAAATATAGTCATTTAAATTTAAGCCTTAATATCCAAGTTCATGTTAAATTAATTTTAAAAATATAGTCAATTGAGAACAAATAAAATTTAGTTTGCTTCTTTTTAAAAGAAATTTTCTTTCCCCCAAACTTGAATTTTTAAATAATTAAAAATGTTTAATACAAAAATTTTGATAGGTGAAAGAAAATAGTATTTGCATAAAAATAAAAAAAATTAACCTGTATAGGATTTCTGAATATAAAACTGGGCTATAGTATACTGCAGGAACTAACTTAAAAACACAAGCTTTCAAAGCATTAAATGAAACACATTATATTTTAGAGGATTTGTTCAGAATTAAAACATAAACATAAACTAAAAATACTAAAAATGCAGGAAAAATAAAATTCTACAATTTCTATTACATTCCACAATACACATCAAAATAAAAGTTTCTACAACAATAGTTAAAAAAACAAATAACAAACATTCAAATTAATAAACAAACAAATAAACTCCTAAAATAATAATAATAATCAGTTTTCTTCCTCTTTCTCCTCATCATCATCATCTTCTTCTTCTTCATCATGATATGACACATTATGAGTAAAATTGGGGTAAGTTGGAAATTCCACATTGTAATCACCCTTCAGATATCTTATCATAGCCTCCTGATATGCTATATCATGTTGAACTCTCCTCTGTTTATATTCATCTTTATATGTGTTCTTTGCTTCAATTCCTTCAATCTTATTTTGCATATTCAACATATCCATTTGTTGTATCATAAGTTGCTTCATAATTTTCTCAAGTGAAGTAGATTTGGAAGTAGATGAACTTACAGCAGATGTTGAGGGCCTATCACTTCCTCCAATCCTGACTTCAACAAATGATTTGAATCTTTGGACTGTGTCTCCCAATTGGTTTCTGTGATTGCAGCTTTTCTTCATTTCTTTGGAACTCTACTCCTGATTGTTCACACAAAGTGAAAATCAGGGCAGGGTATCCCAAACCACTACCTGTAGCACTCCTGGCTATACTACGAGCATAATTTACTATAAGAGCACCACATCAAGTGTCTTCATTTGTTGAATGCAGAAGTTTAGCACAACTTTTTTCTTTGATACTTCGTTTAGATGATTCGTTGAAAGAAATTTAGCATAAATGAAGTAATGTCATTTCTTTGATTGAAAAGTCATCATAAAATTGGAGAAATTAACTTTCTTATTGCTCTTAATTTTTCATTCCCCCATTCCATAAGTTAAAAGACAATTGCTTCATCCAGTGATGAGTCAATCATCACGAATGCAACATATTCACAATGGAATACATTCCTCAATCCATAAAATGCATTGATCTTTTCTTTAGAAAACTCAAATTGCTTACCTCTCACGAAGAGGTGAGTATTAGAAGTAAAATGCAAGTTGGAATAGAACTCATGGATCATTGGAACTATTGCTACTGCTGTGAAGTAGCAGAATCTCTCTCAATTTTTTTAGCGACGATCAATATGCCCTTTATTCAATTCATTTTGTTGGTATCATATGCCCTTCTCAAGATAACAAGTTTTCATTGAAGCCTCATCTTTCTTGTGTTGTTTATTGCTATTTCCACGAATTGTGTTGACTGATATGAGGTTAGTCAACCTCCTCTTTTTGTAGTTTTAATAACTTGTCGCCAGGTCTAATCTTCAAGATAGTTAGGATAATCTGGTGCTGGAGTGGGTATGTTTTGGAGAAATTTTGTATTTTTTGGGTATATGTGTAAACGTTATATTTATATATATATATATATATATATATATATATATATATA
>JXCR01073372.1:16301-51767 GCA_002079205.1 Phalaenopsis hybrid cultivar
TTAAAGTGGACCCAATAATGGCTGATTTGGGTTTATGTTAGGGTTTGAATGGGTTTGATTGAATTAATTATTAATTATTTGCGAATTTTTATAATATTTTTTTTTTTTATGAATTAAAAGTTAACAGATCGATTGAATATTTTAGTGAGTTAATTGGGTAATTAATTAATTAATTAATCATGTTGATGATTTAATAAGATGTTTTGTGTATTAATTATTTATCTTGTGAATTAATTATTTATGTAATGAGTTAATTAAATATTTATATGGTTTAATTTGAAAATTAATAAATTAACTAATTATTTTAATTATATAATTAAACTTTTAATGAATTAAATATTTTAATTGGTTGGTTAAATATTTAGTGATTTAATTATTTATTTAATATATTAAATGTTTTTGTAAACTATTTACTTATTTTATTAATTAGTTAATTTTTTTTAATAAATTAGTTAAGGTTTTAAAAGATGAATTAAAGTTTTTAACTAAATTGCTTAAGGATTTGTGGGTTTATTAAAAAGCTGATGAGTTGAGTAAATATTAATTAGGTTAATTAAAATGTTAATATATTAAAGTTTTAATTTGGTTAATTAATCGTTTAATTAACCAATTAGAGATGTTCAATAGTTCATTTAGGTAATTAATATTTTAATTTTGTGATTAATGGTTTAATTAAGTAATTGATGACTTATTTAAGAGAGTAGTATATTAAAAAAATGATTAATGATTCAATTAAATGATTATTGATGTAATTAGTTAATTAGTGGTTTAATTAGGTGAGTTAACATTTAATTAAGTGGTTTATGAATCGATTAGTTAAGTTATGTTTTAATTAATTACTTATAGATTTGATAAAGTAAGTTTATAATTTAATTAATGAATTAGTAATTTAATTAGGATAATTTAATGTTTGGTTAAGGTAATTAGGAGGGATTAGGCTTCGATTTAGGGAGATTATGGGAAATTTAATTGTCAGTTTTGGGAAATTAGGGAGATTTGTTTTAGCCTTGGATTAAAGGTAATTAAGGAGTTTAACTACGAAACCCTTAATCATCTGGCTAATTAAGGGTTTCGTGGTTAGGTCCATGGCTAAAACCCACTGTTTGGAATGGATCAAAGCCTAATTCTCTCGATTTTGATGAAATCAAGTATAATCAATTTGATTTTGATAAAATTGTGGTTAATCTACTTGTTTTCTGTGTAATTCTTAATTTTTTTCTCTCGGATTTATGAAAAATAATGCTTGATGTTTTTGGTTTTGACAAGGCAAATTGATGAACATGCTAATTATGTAAATTAATTTGCAACACATTATGCTATATTTAGATAGAAAGACCTATGGATTCACTATATAATATGCAACATTTATGAATATAATACATAAAGATAAAAAGCCCTAAATTTTTTACACATAACATACATGGAATTGACATGGAACATAAAAGTTATAAAAACCAAATGAATTGAATGGGTAACATTAAAATTTTTTAAAAAGCTTGGTGAATTTTTAAAATTACACCATAAATTTAATAAATACATGAAAGATTTTAAAAAGCTATGGTGACTTTTGAAGAAACAACATGAGACATATGAAATTTTAGGAGCACGTCGTGAATTTTAAAGTTCACCTTGTAACATGTAACACACATGAAAAAATTCAAATTGGATGGAAAATTCAAGAAAATTTAAATGTGAAGCCATGCCTTTGAATTCCTTTGCTTGGATGAGAATAGGCTCACAATTTGGACTGCGAAGAGAACCAAAATTTGGTTTTGATAGGGTTAAGGATTCGGGTTTGCCTTTGGAGAGGAAGAGGTGGAGAGAAAGTTTGAACATTGGAGTCAAATGAGATGAGAGGGTCATGGCAAGATGGTGGAGAGTGGTTTACGTGAAGAGTGAGGGGGGATGAGAGCAAGGTGGTTAATGAAAGTGGGCAACAAGGATTGAATGGGGAGTTATGTAATAAAAAGGAGGGCTTGGATGTGAAGCGGTGGAGGAGAGAAAAGGAGGGAGGCATATGGATGAGTTGGACCAATAGGATAAAGTGTGGAGGATCAAGGAAAGGGGCGGATAGGTGTTGACTTCACTTTTGGTTGAGGTTTAGTTTTCCCTCTTTAGTAGCCCAGGGTCTAACCTTAGGGTTTTCCTATTGACAATTCCTAGAAAACTAGAAAAGGAACCCTCATTATTAAAAACTCTAAACTCCACTTTGCTCAACTTGAAGCTCTGCGTATTGATCCTAACCTCTAGCACTTAGTAGGTGGGGTCACCATGGGGAAGCTCAAGGAGAGTTCCCATAGGACTATCTAACCTTAGGATTGACCCTGGGTGTTGCTCTGGAGCTAGTTCCCTTACTTGCACTCACTATCACCCACAACCACTCACAACCCTAAAACCCAAAATTGTTGACTTTGATCCCTTGATCTTTTGGGAGACTCATGTAGATGGTCCCCTAGACCCACTAGCCTTAGGTTAGGGTTTAGCTAAGACCAGTACATAGAGGACCCAAATGGGGATTTCATTGGTCCATAACAGATATAAGGTGATTGACCCCCCAAATTTACCAAAATATCTAACGTGGCCTTTTGCCTCCCAAATCCACCCAAATTACCTGAATGCCCTTCAAACCCTAAATTCGGTCAAAATCCTTAAATTCACCCAAAATACCCAAATTGGTTAAAAAAATCATTTCAAACCATTTCAAATTACCAAAAACCACCCTAAAATTCTAAAATCACCAAAATACCCCTAAAAGTTGCCAAAATTACAAAACTACGCTCGGCACCCCAAACTTTCTCAAAACATCCAAAATCACTCCAAATGTCTCTAAAATCAATTTGGTCCCTCCAATTGAACCCAATTTGGCCAATTTGACTATTTTGACCCCATATTTTCTTTAAATGTCCAATTTTCCTAAATTCATCTCAAATGTCCATCAATTTGAGCCTAATTCCCTTCAATTTCAGTTCTAAACTCAAATTCATCTTTCACATAACCAATCTAAACCAAACCTATGCTTAATTAGCCCATGCTTTGAGCTTAATTTTGGCCCTATGACCTAATCTCACATAATTGAACCACATGACCTACTTAATTTGCCCCAATTTGAATCCTAAATTCTTTATAACAGTTCTACAGATAAATTTGACCTTCAATTGGCCTTGGTGAAGCCTCAATTTTATTTAATTTTGATCTAAGTCCAAAAATCCCTAATTTGCCCCAAATTGGTTATGTCCCCAAAATCCACCAAATTGAATGCCTTAACCCTAAAATTGACACCCAATTGATTTTGAAAACTCTTCATGACATTCCAATTGACCATTTTAAACCATCAATTTAGACTTAGCCCAACCTTAGCCCAATCTAGACCCAAGTCTAGTCCAACATGCCCAAATTGACTAAAATCCCAAAATCCTTCCAATTGAGCTTCCAATTGAATTCAAGATCATTTCAATCCTTCACAAAAAATCTTCATGACAATTATCTACACACTGTTGATCAATCAATAGGGCTTAATGTCATGACTAGCCTAATCTAAACCCAACCTTTGGCCATTTCTACCCAAATTGGACCCATGCATCAAATTTGACTTAGCCATCCTAAAGTCACCAAATTAAGGTTTCCACAGCCATTAAGCTCCTCCTTTAGACTAGGCTTAATGATATTAAACCCACCCAAGCAAGTTATGGACCAATGGGTCCCTAAATTAAGGGATTTCTTCCCACTTTTGGGTCTTAAACAAAATATCTCTTCCATCATGACAAACCCTTGAGAGTAAATTATAATTAAGCTTCTCATTGACTCATCTGACCTTCTGGCCACCTCCCCTGGCTCTGGTGGCTAGCCAAGTGGCCGGAAAACACCAAAGTCGAGAGCCCCAAGCTCAAATTTAAATCCAAATTCACCCATCTTAGCTAGCCAATCCCAATTGGTTTTAGCACTTTGAAACTCTCAACATAAGCATCAATTTGCACTCATCAATTGGCCCTGAGTTTCCCCCTAAGCCATTTTATTTAAACCCACCCTCTCATGTCCAAAAAGAAGAAGTGTGCTAAATCATTTGGGGAACTCTGTTCAATTGCTCTCAGACACTCTCCAAGAACTCCTAAGCTCATTACCACCATTTTCCCCCACTGATCCCCACTGTGGAAGCTCAATTTTAAGCTCAAATTTCTACCTAAATCAGGATAGAACTCTCCACAGCTCCACAGTCCACCAAAATTAAATTGCTTGTGCATACACCATTCTCAGGGCAAGAGAAGTTGATTCCCCACGAAAGCCCCCTCTAAAATAGCCTTTAACTTAGCTTTAGACCAACACCTGAAAAACCCTTTGATCGAATTCATATCTAGACCATTCACTAAATCTTGAAACTTCATCTGGAGGTTTGTTGGACTCAATCAAAGCTACCACAACCATCTGATTGAGGTCTCCCCTCTCAGACAAAGGTATTGAACTATAACCCTAAATCAAGCTTGTTTAGACTCTTCATACGTATTTATTGTATTTCATATCTTATAAATCATATATGTATGTTCATCTCGAGTAAGTGAAGATTTAGAAACAAACCCCATGCTATTTGGTTGAGTCTAGGCATAGATCTTAAGGTTTTAGTGTGAATGGCTCTCGGGTTAGGTCACTTGGGGACGATAACGGAGAGGCGTCCGATCGCGTGTGTATCCAATGGACGGAGGAGATAAAGCCGGACAGACCCTCGGTGCATAAAGCGTTGTCCGCATGGAGGCTACATGGCTGGCGGTGTCAAATAGAGGAGCGACGCGTGGAGCCTTCAGAGCTGACGAGGTTGACGTGGCGCCGTGTGGATAAGTAGAAAAATATGGGATTTTTTGAATTATTTTTAATGTCTAAACTTCAAAAATCCATATCTTTCTCTAGAAAATTTATAAAAATAAAAATAAAAATACTCTATTGCTCGGTGAAAAGAGGAGAATAATGTGGAATAAAAAAAGAAATTATTTTCTTATTCCCTGATTTTTAATGAATTAAATACCCTCTGAGGTATTTTAATTCTCCATGATTAAATATTGCTCAACATGGCTTGAACTTTTGAGGGTTCATTCCCCATCACAGAGGTCATGTCTTCTGATTTTTCCAAGGTCAGAGGGCATCTCTATGCTTCTAGCCATAATTTTCAAGCTAAAGTGACCATTTTGGCTTATTTTAATTATATAAATCAAAATATCACTTGAAAAATTATGAGAATAATTTTGGTAGGTTTCCTGTAGTTAAAGAATTTTAGAAAAAATGTCATGATGTTTTGAACTATCTTGTGAATTTCTACAATTAATTAAATGTAACTATCTTGTTTTAATTCATGTAAATTAAATACTTACCAAAAATTGACAAAATCAATCCCACAATGTTCATAAAAATCATGTTTATTCACTGTAAAAATTTGAAAATTATTTGATTAAGTTCAAGTATTAAAATGGATTTTCTAATGAAACCTCGTGTTTTTGTATAAGAATAATTATATTAAATTAAATAAACTTAGAAAAATTATGAAACTTGGTTTTCTGAGTTCCTTGTGAATAGGGACATTAAATAAAAATAAAATATATTTTTGTGAGAATGTTATTTTAAATTAAAAATAATTAAAATAATCAAAATTTTCAAAGATATCAAAAATGGTTCAAAATGTACCTAATTGCCCCGTGGTCACTAGAATTCATTAAGACATTTTTCCTATTTTTCCTACGTCTCAAAAAATGAATTTTTGAGGCTTAAAAGGAATTTTCTCACTAAAATAATTACAATAAATAAATTAAAAATCACAAAAAATTAAAATTTGATTCTTTGAGTTTCTTGAAATTGGAGAAGTCTCTTAAAAGTATAGAAATGATTTTTGTAATTAAAATATTACTTTATCTTTAATTTAATCATTGAAATTGGTTAAAAATTAAATAATAATAATAATAATTTAATTCCAAAAATCATGAAATCTTACTTAAGTATTTCTCTGACCTTAGGAAATCCTTAATAATTTTTCCATAAATACAAACTTTATTTTGGAAAGTTAGATAAATTAACTTTTAAAAATCTTATTTTCTAAGTTTAAATAATTAAATAAATTAAATTAAATTTTGAAAATTCACATTTTCTCCTCTGATATTTTAATTACCTCATGGATATGACGCTTTAAACCCTCAAAATCATTTGAGTTGTGTTTAATGAGTTATGAGGTGAAGAGCCCTAAGGGCAAAGTGGTAGTTTTAGACTTTGGTGCCTTAATCAAAATTTAGGATTAACCAACGTAAAATGGGTAATTGTGATCTTAATAAATATGTTTGGATGATTGAAACATAATGAGATTAAAAGGTAGAAACCCACTCACCATACTTGCACAATATCAACAAAGTCATGACTCTCCTAACCTTCATGACTTGGAAGTTAATCGAAACCAAATGATTCTTAAGTGAGGAGCTTAAGCCAGAAAGATGATGATTTACTTTTCTTAAGCCCAAAGTTGAGGATGATTTGATTATTTGATAAGAATGTACATTATTTAAAATCAAAACTTTCATGACCACCATTTCACCCATTATGATTGTTGAAGGCTTGGTAGTGACCTAGGCTCAATATCTAAACTCAATTGATTGAATTTAGAAAATGATATGATAGTAAAATAACATCGACAAACACTACAAGCCTGACTTTAATTGTGGGCACCATAATCTTTAAATGACCTAAACTTATCTCAGAGGCATTCACTCACATAACTCTTAAATGAAACATCAATTGATTAATGAGTATCATATTATTGGGATAATTAAATTGTCAAGTTTCACTGAGTAATGGGGTAGTCACACTCTGACCTCAGATGATTAATGAATTAATATGGTAAGTTCAAAATGAACTCAAAATAATTCAAGAGAGCCACAAAGTAGTTCAGGGTCATTCCCTCAACACTTTGAAATCTTCTGGATATTTTGAAGAGCAAATTGAACTTGTTATATTTTGTTCTAAAAGTATCCACTAGAATCTTCAAAGATCCAAAAAAATCATAGCCTGGGTTTTAGTAGCTAAACCTTCATCTACTCTCTCTACTTAAACTTTCCTGCAACATTATCTACATATCTTGCAAGTACTGACCTTTCAGGTGGTGAAACGAGAATACTCACTATGTACGTTTTTACAGTTTGCAGTACCGTCTTTTCTTATATTTTCTGCACTGTACTTTTATACTTATAAAACTTACATGTTAAACAACGATGTCACCCTGCATGAAAAATAAAACTACTAGAACAGCCACAAAACCAAAACCAAAATCAAAACTAAAATCAACTAAGATAAAATTCACCGCCACAATATTCAAAATATAAGACAACTCAAAATTTAATCGCAAATATCACAACAAAATAACAATTGTAACTAAATTAAGACGTCTCTATCGGATGATCGGGAATCCCTCGGAGGAGGTAACCTACAGTTGCTAACGAGATTTCTTACGGTCTGAATGAATGTATGAAACTCATTAAGTTGAGTTTAATAAATTCATTTGGACTAAATGAATTCGATAGAAAATAGCGGTGTTAGAACGAGGGAACCGTAAGATTCTAACCGGTGTCGCTCTAATCAACTTTAATATACCCCATAATATTTAAATGACCATAACCATATGGACATTTGATTTGACATCGTAACTTGACACATTAGAAAACTTAAACTCGTCATGACGAGGAGCTTAGAGCTTGCATTGTGGGCAGCACGACCATCTTCAATAACAAAACATGTCTTTCCCTGCTAAATCATTCCTTCTTTAGAATTAAACAACAAAGCCATAGAATTTTGGGGTTGTTTTCTTATGCAACATAAATCCTCACATTATCTTTAGGTCTTTGTACAGCTCTGTTGTACAATATAAGCTCTAATTCATCTTAGGATTTTGAGGTTGTCTTTGTCTCGACCTAAATCCTCATATCTTTCAGGCTATTTGTGTGATCGTTTCACACGAATGTAAGCTCAAACTAATAAATTTGACAGGATTAAACATTTAAATATTTCTCGTCAAAATTGAAACCAAATATTAGGATAGCTTGCAAAGTCACCAAGGTTCTCCTCAGGATATGTGACATCCCCTAGTTTTTCCTTCTTTTGGACTCTACAACAATATGTTCCAAAATTAAACTATTCCCTTTTCACATTTCTTTGTCCGATCTCGTTAAAAAGTCTTATTCTTTTGAACTCCTTGAAGATAATACTTCCTGATTTTTATCTAGAGTTTTCTTAAGTGACTTCGGTCATTTAAGATATAATTAACTATAGGGGTTTGCCCTTATAGGAAGTTTTTCCGAATACAACTTAATATAAACCTTATTTAAGTCTTCGTATTAAATAGGGAAACTTGTCGTCAAATAAAATAGTTTCACAGACCAAACAGATTTCATATATTTCTTAGTTTATTTGATCGAGTCTCATCCTCAAGCCTTGTGTTTCTCTTTCGGGATAGATACAGAGTTTAAGGTATAATGCTCTTTCATTTAAACTATGAAAAATATGGGGTCAGTTTGATTTCATATTTTTATAAACNGTGTGTGTGTGTGTGTGTGTACAAAACTGACCCCATATTTTTTATAGTTTAAATGAAGGAGCATTATACCTCAAATATATTGTATATATACATATATATACATACATATATTGAAGGAGCACTATACCTTCAATTTATGTATGTATAAAACTGACCCCATACTTTTTTATAGTTTAAATGAAGGAGCACTATACCACAAATATTGTATCAATCCCGAAGGATAAACACACGACTTGAGGATGAGGCTCGATCAAATGAACTATGAAATATATGACATCCGTTTGGTCTTCAAAACTGTTTTATTTGCCGATAAGTTCCTTTATTTAATATGAAGAGTTAAATAGGGTTTATATTAAGCTAGGTTCGGACAAAGTTCCTATAATGGCGGGCCCCTATAGTTAATTACATCTTAGATAACTGAAGTCACCTAAAAAAACTCTCGATAAAAATTAGGAAATATTATGTTCAAGGAGTTCAAAAGGATAGAATTTTTCAATGAAATCCGATAAAGTGGTGTGAAAGGGGAATAGTTCAAATTTGTGGCATTTTGTTGCAGAGTCTAAAGGAGGAAGAACTAGGGGATGTCACAAATTCAGGGGAGAACCTCAGTGACTTCCCAAGCTATCATATGGTTTGGCTTCACTTTTTAGGCAAAATTATTCAAGTGTTTAATATTGCTAATTTTATTTGTTGGAGCTTACATTCATGTGAAACAACCACACAATTTAGCCTGGAAGATATGAGGATTTAGGTCGTAACGAATGATAATCTCAGAATCCTAAGACGAGTTAGGGCTTAGATTGTACAATAGAGCTATACAAAGGCCTAAAGATAAGGTGATAATTTATGTTGCATACACAAACAAACTCGAAATCCTATGGCTTATTGTTTAATTCTAAGGAAGGAAATTGGTTTAGCTAGGGAAGACATGTTTTGTTTTTGAAGATAGTCGTGCAACTCCTCATGCTAGCTCCAAGCTCCTTGCCATGACGAGTTTAAGTTTTCCAGTGTGTCCAGTTGAGATGCCAAATCAAATGGCCCTATAGTTAAAGTTCTTTAAATGTTATGGGGCATGTTGAAGTTAATTAGAGCGACACCAATTAGGATCCTACGGTTCCCTCGTTCCGACATCACTATTTACTATCAGATTCACCTAGTACAAATGAATTTACTAAACTCAACTTAATGAGTTCCATACTTTCATTTTCACTATGGGAAGTCTCGTTAGTAACCGTAGGTTACCACATCCGAGGGATTCCTGGTCATCCGATAGAGACGTCTTAATTTAGTTGTAATTGTTGTTTTGTGATGTTTGTGATTAAATTGTATATTTTGAATGTTGTGGAGGTCAATTTTATCTTGGTTGATTTTAGTTTTTGTTTTGGTTTTGGTTTTGTGGCTACCCTAGCAGTTTTGGTGTTCTTGCAGGGTGTCATCATTGTTTAACATGCAAGCTCAAGACAAGAAGTACGGGAAGGTAAATGCATTAATGTAAAAGCGTACCTGGCGAGTCTTCTCGTTCCACTACCTGAAAGGTCAGTACTTGCAAGGCATGTATGTAATATTGCAAGGAATTTAAATTGCATGAGTACATGAAGGTTTAGCTACCAAACCCTAAGCTATGACTTAATTAAATCTTGGAAGATCCTAGAAGATGATTTTGGGATACAGTACGATAAGTTCAATTTGCTCTTCAAAACATTCAAATGATTTCAAATTTTCCGGTATATGACCCTAAACTATTTTGAAGATCTCTTGAATTATTTTGAGTTCATTTCTAAACTTATCATAATGTTACAATAATCATTTGAGTTTAGAGTGTGGCTACCTCATTTCTCTGTGAAACTTAACAATTCAGTTATCCCAAGGGTAAGGAACTCAATTAATCAGTTGACACTTCACTTAAGAATTATGTGAGTGAGTGTCCCTAAGGCAAGTTTGAGTCATTTAAGGTTGTGGTGTCCACAATTAAGGCCAGGCTTGTAGTTTTTAAAGATATTAATCACCAATCGTACCATCTTCTAAATCCAATCACTTGAGTTTAGACATCGAGCCTAGGTCAGTACCAAGCCCTTAACAATCATAATGGGGATTTTGGTGAAGGTTAAGATTTTAATTTAAGTAACATGTATTTTCATTTAAAGATCACATTATCATCAACTTTGGGCTTAAGAAAGGAAATTATCATCCTTTTAGCTTAAGCCCCTCACTTAAGAAAACTTTCGAGATTAGTTTTCTTCCAAGTCATGAAGATTTGGGGAAGTTATTATATCTTGATGTTGTGCAATGGTGGAGCGTAAGTTTCTACCTTATAATCCCATTGTATTTCAATCATCTAAACAAAATTATTAGGATCAAAGTTACCCATTTATCCCTGGTTAACCCTAAATTTTAATTAAGACACCAAAGTCCAAAATGACTATCTTGCCCTTGGGGGACTTCACCTCATAACTTTCTAAATATAACTCAAATGACTTTGAGGGTTTAAAGTGTTTTGTCCATGAGGTAATTAAAATGTTAGAGGAGGATATGCGAACCTCTCAAAATTTGATTTAATTTAGATAATTATTTAAATTTAGAAAATCTGATTTTCAAAATTTATTTTATTTAATCATCAAAAATAATATATATATATTTTTTTGAAAAATTATCAGAGGTTTCCTAAGGTCAGAAAAAACTTAGACAAAATTTCATGATTTTTTGAATCAAATTTATATTTTTATTATTTAATTTTAGATCAATTTTCGTGATTTATTTAAATAGAAAATAGTTTTTTAATTACAAATATATTTTTTATATTTTTATTAGACTACTCTGAGTTCAAAAAATTTAGAGAATCAAATTTTGTATGTTTGTGATTTTTAATTTATTTGATGTAATTATTTTAGTGAAAAAAATATGAAAAATTCATTTTTTAAACCTTTAAAATTAATTTTTAAATTAGAAAAATTAGAAAAAATGTCCTAATGAATTCTAAGTGATTATGGGACATTCCCACACATTTTGAACCATTTTTTGTATTTTTGAAAATTTTGATTTATTTTAATTATTTTAATTCAAAGCATGTTTTAAAAAATGAAATATTTTCATAAAAATGGGTTTTACTTTTATAAAATGCCCCTGGTCCTAAGGAACTCAAGAAAATAATTTTTATATTTAATTTAATATAACTATTTTAATAGAAAAAGCAAGGTTTCCTTAATAAATCCATTTTAGTGCCTAGACTAAGTCAAATAATTTTGATATTTTTACTTGATAGACATGATTTTTATGAACAATGTGAAGTTAATTTTGTTAATTTTTTATATGTATTTAATTTACACAATTTAATAGAAGGTATTTAAATTTTAACTAAGTATAGAAATTCACAAAATGATTCAAAGCATCATAATATTTTTCCTAGATTTCTCTGACCTGTTTGTGCCAATTTGACACCAAACATGGAATATCATTAGGAAAAAGTATTACAGAGAAACTAGTCTAATGTAGGGGATATAAAGGTCGTACCTTACATAAAAACATGAAAGTATAAGGGAATGTTGTTTGCCAATACGCACATCATTAGTAATTTGGCCTCTTTTGCAAGCCAATTAACAGGCCTGTTCCCTTCCCTAAAAATGAACAAAAACTTGACATGGAGAAGACAATTCAAGGAGTAGATTCTCTGCAGCCAGTGAGTAACATGCTAGGGGGATTTTCAGCTTTCAGAGGGTAGCTGAGAGTAGCTTGAGAATTTGATCTAATTTGAACATGTGTGAGAGGAACCATGAGAGAGAACTTTAAAGCCCAATAAATAACAATTATTTCAGCTTCCACAACATCCCTAGCAGTAATAGGGAACTAAAAATATAATAAAATGTGCCTTGTACTATCCCTGAGGATCCCACCAACGCCAGCATGATTGGCTTAGTAACTTCCATCTATATTGAATTTGACCCAGGGAGGTGAGGGTCTCTTCCATTGCACAGGAATGAATTTTAAGAGATTAGAGCAGACATGAGGAGAAAAATCAATGCAGATATGGGGGAAGTCTATGGATGAAGGTAAGATAGTAGCTGGAAAGCTTTATAGGTGAGAGATTTAGTTCATAAAACTTTGCATTATTTTTAGCCATCCAAAAAAACCAAGCCACAATACCAGGTATGACATGCAGCTTGACATCATGCCACTCACCCCAGCAAGTCCAAAAGTTCTGCCAGTTGAGAAGAAGGGTGGAAATGGAAAAGTGACTCACCACATTCTTCCAAACACTTCTAAAATAGGTGCAGTCAAAGAGCACATGTTTCAGGGATTCCTCTTCTGATTTACACAACAAGCAACATGAAGGTCCCCTCAATCCTTTAAGCTTGAGGATATCATCGGTAGGTAGAAGCTTCATAAAAATTCTCCGACAAAAAAAAGACATAGTAGTATTTAAGAACTTGTTCCAAATTGATCCACTACAATTGTGACAAGGCCACTGAAAAATGTGTTGATAAATAGAAGAGGTAAGGCCAGTAGTAGGGGATCATTTCACCTTCAGTAGATCCTTCTTATACCTATCAAAAGGAATGTGACTAATGGAATCCACCTGGTCCAAACATAGAAGATTTGAAAGAATATTTTCACTCCAAGTATCATCTTCCCAGCAATCAGCTACCTAGAGTTTACGATTAGCATGTGGAGGAGCTGACAAAATTAACTTTCCATCCTTGGCCCAATTTTCAAGCCAGAAGTTGATGTCTCTCTCTCCTAGTTCCCAGAATAACAAATTGTTAGCTTTCTCCCTAGCTTTTAATATATTGACCAAAATTTTGGAGTCACCAAGCTTTCTGGTAACAATGGAGGGATGACTACCTTTATAGTATTTGCCAAGAATAAAGCAGACCACAGAGAATCTTATTGCCAGAATCTGATCCATATTTTACAAATGTTAATAGTGCTCAAATTTTATAGCCCTCTAAATTCTATCCCTCTTGCATTAAAACATTTCAAAATTTTCTCCCAGCTTGTTTAAAGCATCTGCTTTCTTTGTCCAGCCCAGAGAAACCTGTTGAAGCCTCTTTCCAAGAGTTTTTAGGTATACTTGGTCATAGTGGTGGTTTGCATAAGATAAGATGGGAAGGTGGTAAGTATACTTTTGAGAAGTGTGATCCAGCCCCCATTTGATAAAAAGGATTTTTTCCATCAAGACAGTTGTTGATTAATCTTTTCAAGGATGGCTTCATAATGAGTTTGCTTATTTCTTCCTTTTATGAGAGGGACCCATAAGTATTTAAAGGGGATTGTGCTAGGAGTGAACCTTGTTAAATCATCTATCCACTACTCAATAAGGGTTTGTACCTTTTCTAGAAAGAATTTGACATTTGTTATGGCTAAGTTGCATTCCAGAAGTAGACTGGAAGTGTTGTAGACAAGATGGCAGAGTTTTGATAACTGGCTTAGTGGCCTTGAAGAAAATCATGATATCATCAGCATGTGCTAGATGAAAAATATTAAGATTAGACCTTTATCTAAAGCATAAGGAAGAGGAGTTGTTAATGGTTGAGTTTAAAAGCCTGGATAAATAATCAAATGCCAAAATGAAGACAGAGGGCGATAAAGGACCTCGCAGTTTGATTCTTCTAGTTGCATTGAAGAGACCATAAATTTGACCATTGATCAATATAGAGTTAACATTGTTGGAAAGCCATCCTCTAATCAGAGATATCCAGTCTAAAGAGTAGCACATCCAGAATAAACTTCCAGGTGATTGTATCATAGGCCTTCTACAAATCAAGCTTATAAATGACATTGTCACTCTTACAGCTGGTTTGTCTAAGACCTGCAAGAGCTCCTGTGCTAAGAGGACATTATATGAAATAGTCCTCCCTTTTACCAAAGTAGATTGATTTGGGCAAATGAGGTGAGGTAGGTGAGGTTGTAATTTATTCACAATGATTTTGCTTATGACTTTAGATAGGACATCAGTGAGGCGGATGGGTCTAAAGTGCTCTCATTTAGTTTTGATGTTTGTTTTGGGGATAATGATTATAGTTACAGTAGAAAAGTAGGTGGGAGGGACATAAACCATAAAGAAATACTAAACAACCTAAATTACCTCATTTTTTACAATGTGCCAGGAAGTTTTATAGAACGCTTAAGTGAACCCATCATGACCTGCAACCCTATTACATTCCAAAGAGTTTAGAGCCTACTAAATTTTTTCCTATTGAGGTATGTGAGTGAGTTGTAAACCTTGGGTATAGTCTTGGTCAAAATGGAAGTGCTCAGAGTTGATATATGTTGTACTGAAAGTGTTAGGTTGAGCCAGTAAGGATTGAAAATACTGCAGTGCATTCATAGGAATGCCTTTCTCTTGAAGGAGCCAATGGCCATCATCATCTTGAATGGTTAGAATCATATTGCAAGATCTCTTAAACTTTATGCATGCATGATAATACTTGGTGTTCCTTTCTCCCTCCATAAATATTGATAAAGCGGCATTTTTCTTAAAGAAAACTTCCTGGCAAGTGAAAGCAGTAAGGAGAGCCTCATTGGAAGTAATAAGGGTAGATTGAGAAGCCAAGCCCTCCTCAACCTATTTCTCAATTTTGGAGACTTCTCTTCAACATTAATAACCCCAAGATGGACATCACCAAATTGGGTCCAATTCCATCTCTTCAAATGGTCACACAATGAATTTTAAAGAGTCCATAGTAATTCCCAAGGATTCCTAGAATTAGGAGGTTTCTAAAATTCTTTCACAATATCTAGGAAGGACAGATGGGAAGTCCAACCATTCTGGAATCTGAAAGGAGATTCTAGGATTTGATTGGAATTAGAAATAGAGATCAGTAGTGGTCTGTGATCAGAACCAGACATAGCTAAATGAGTGATAGTGGTTAAGTGAAATTGGTTCAACCAGTGGTCATTAGCAAAGAATCTATCCAACCTCTCCCAAAGCTTACCTCTTCTTCAAGTAAATCTACTCCCTTGGAAGCCCAGATCATGAATCTTTTCTTTCATGATAAAATCATTAAACATATTAAGTTTGGTAAGATCACGGGGTCTTCCTCCTTTTTTTTAGATGGAGAAGCAATGCAGTTGAAATCCCTATCATGTATCCAACAATGAGAAGTAGCATGGATTATAAAGAGAAGATTGGTCCACAGATCTCTCTCTGCAGTAATTGTACTACCAGCATACACAATGATGCAGTAGTATGCACAATCACCAAAACAGATATGAAAATATATGAATTGAGGGTGATTCACTAAAATGTTCCACTTGACTTCATTCTTGAAAAGAACCTAGATATTATGAATAACATTGGTTTCGAGCTGGAAACCATGGAATTTTTTACTGATCGTATTGGAATTAATGGTCATCATAGCTTCTAACAAAGTAAAGCACTAAAATTTATACATCTAATTAAATGGAGGGGTCAGTTAAGGGAACTAGGATGAGAAATTCCCTTAACATTCTAACAAAGAAGATTGATAATGCAGGCTTGACAACATTACCCCTAGTTCTAGGAAGGCTTTTAAAAGACTCCAGGAGTCTACTTGTATCAACCTACAGATTTCTTAATTCTAAGGAACCCCTTTTCTTTTTTCTGACAGATATTGTAATCCAGTTATCATCAAGTATTTGGGTGGAGAGTAGGGTCTCCAAATGAGGTTCCCCATGGTTAGTATTAGGATTTATAGAATTTTCTGGCTCCATGCCCTTCGTGCTGGATTGTAGTTCTTGCCTTTCTACTTCAAATGCAATACCCATTTGTACAATGTCAGTTTCTGGAATGGACCCCAGAGGGATAGTTGGGCAGCTCATATGGAGGCTTTGGGATTGGAAGGCGACGGATTGTTAACATTGCTGAAAGGGGCCATTCCATTGATAAAAAATGGTGCCTCCAACTCAATAGGAGTTTTAGCTTGGATCAGTTGTGTTTGCTCCACAACAACATCTTACCTAGCATCTGAGACTACCCCACTTGTCTCCACAGGTTCCTGCTGGACCTATATCTCAACAACACTTCCACTGTAAATCACCTCTGGTTATTTTCTGTTGTGTTTGTTCCCTTCCCTTTGAGATTTGATGTTAGGATGGAGTCTAAAACAATGGTCCATGGTATATCCAAACATACTACAATGAGAACAGTAGTATGGGTGATGTTCCATTAGAATAGGTTGCCAGCAACCATCATGTGCAATACCTAGCCAAATTTCATCAATAGGAGGAAATGTGATATCCCTTTCAATTGATATCTTGGCATTAGAAGGCCTTGATAAATTGAAGGTTGAAATATCAAGTTTCATTGACCTACCCAATATGGCTCCAATGGAGAACAGAAATTTGTGGTTAAAGAAATGTAATTTCAGGTTACAGAGTTTAATCTAGATTGGGATAATTGACAATTCCTTCTTAGGATCAAATGCAGGGGTCCATTTCAGTAGCTTCATTGTGGTCTCTTCAATTTATAAGAACTTTTTGGAGAACACCTTGGCATAGTCTTCTTCCTTGGTGAGGTGAATCATAACATGCCTACCTCAAAAAGCCCTATCGTCTAATTTCCAATTAATTTCAAATCAGTAAATGTTTTTTTGATTTAGTCCATATTTGGATGTGCCATTAAAAATTTTCCAAAGAGAGTAAATTTATAACTCCCAGTTAGGTTGGCTACTTCCTATTCAGAGAAGATAAATGCATGTTTGCCAACTTTTTTGCTGCATTTTAGGATTAAGTTGCACTCCATCTTGCCCTCTAAAGCATCATAGTAGGTCTGTGGGAAAACCAGTTTCCCTCCAAGCGAGGAGCCACTCGGTTCTAAACCTGTTACAGTCACATAGGATGTTTTCCCACAAAATTTGTGTCAGTTGCAAATAGTTCAACTGCCATGTGGAAAGGAACAAAGTAGGAAACAAAAAACTAAAGCTAAGACCCTGTTTAGCTACAAAAAATTAATGGAATAGTAACCAAATAAATTTCGAAAAGTTCACAACTCAAGAAGGAGAAAACCTCCGCAAAAGGACTATGAAGAGGAGAAGAAAAAGAAGTATTCCACAGTAACTCCAAACTACACTCCCACAACCACCCCTAACAGAGTCGCCAAGGAAGAAGCCCTAACAGAGCCCCTTGTGCCGCCACCATGACTTATATATATATANCTAAACTGATCCCATATAGACAATATTTTAAATAAACGAGCACAACACCATAAGTGATACATCTACCTCGAGGAATAGGCATATTACTTACTAGTGCAACTCAATTAAATAAACTAAAGAATTTATGACATTCGTTTTAGTCTGTGAAACCTTTTATGTTGACCGACAAATGTCTTTATCTTAGATAAAAGATTAGATAGGGTTTATATTAAGCTAGGTTCTAAAGTTAACTATAAGGGCAAGCCCTTATAGTTAATTACATCTTAAATGACTGAGGCCACCCAAGAAAACTCTCAATTTAGATAAGAAAATATTATCTTCAAGAATTTCAAAGGGTAGAACTTTTCAAAGATTGGACCAAGGAGTGTTAAATGGGAAAGAATCAAATTTAGAACATTATTTTGGAATCCAAAAGAAGAGAAACTAGATGTGTCCCAGATCCTGAGGAGAACCTCAATGACTTCCTAAGCTATCTTATGATTTGTCTTCAATTTTGAGAACAAAGATATCAAGTGTTTCATTCTGCCAGATATTATTTAGGGCTTAAATTTGTATGACACAATCATACAAATATCCTGAAAGATATGAGGATTTTTGTCGTAATGAATGACAATATCAGAATCCTAAAATGAGTTAGGGCTTAAATTGCACAACATGATTGTGCAAAAGGCCTAAAAAAAGGTGAGGATTTACGTTGCACTAGGCAAACGATCTGAAAATTCTATGGATTATTGTTTAATTCTAATGAGATTTTTGTTGTTTTAGAACAAATTGCTATTTTAATAGGCTTCCCTTGTAGTTAGCCTCAAGCTCCTTGGTGAAATAACAGTCTTAGAGTCTAAAGTTCAAAAGGTTTAAATGATAAGTTTAGTTTAATATGGGGGGGTTAACGTTGATTAGAGCGACACCGATTATGATCCCATGGTTCCCTTGTTCTAGTACCACTATTTTCTTCTGAATTTACTTAGCTTAAACGAGTTGTTAAACTCATTTAAACTAGGGAGATTTCGTTAGCAACCGTGGTTTGCCTCATCTAAGGGACTCCCGTAAATCCAAAAGGATGTGTTATGAAGTTGTATTTCAAAGGATTTATGGTTACCTCTTAAGAGGTTTAATTTAATTTTAGAAAATTATTTGAATTTTAATTTTTGAAAATTTTTCATTTTAACAACCAAGCATGCATAGTTTGTTGAAGTAGTAGTAAATTACAGTAAATGAAATGACATAAAGTAAATAAAATTGTAAAGGTGTACCAGTCATCTTCTTGCTGCTCCCACTGAAATGTTAGATCTGCAACAACATATATATAATTTTGCAAGAAATTTTAATAAATTGTAACAACAGAAATCAAGAAGACCAATTGAAGGTGTAGCTATCAAACTCCAACTCATTACAAGTGGGTACTTAAAGGTTTTAATAGATTGTTTTCTGGAACAAATTATAATAAGTTCAATTATTCTTCAATATATCCAAAAGATCATAAAAGTGTTCGAGGAACAATCCCTAACAACATTTTCATAACCTTTGAAATGTCCCGAGTTCATTTGCTCTTATTATATTATTCAATTAATCATCACAAAGTTTAAATTTAGTTTCAATGAATTATCAAACCTTATGCTTAGTGAACTTTGATATTTTAATTATCCCAAAAGTGGGGTAATCAATTATTCACTTAATGTTTTATTTAAAAGTTATGTGAGTGAATGCCCAGAGGGACAAACTCAAAATCGTTAAGGATTTTATATCCCAGATTGAAGTCGAGCTTGTAGTGTTTTCAAAACTTTTGTGATTAGTTATATTATCTTTTGTAAACCTCATTAAACAATCTTGGACAAGTTCACTACTAAGCCCATTAAAATTTCATGGGTAAATTTGTAATAATCAAAATGGTAATTTAAGTGAGATATATTCTTACCAAAGGATCATGCTATCATCAAATCACCAATTAGGGGCTTCAAACTAGTGAATTATTAAATTTCAAATTTAAGCCCACTACTTTAGTATAATCCAATTAAATTGCCTTTAAAGTCATAATAATAAATAAAATTACAATTCTACTCTTATCATGAAAATGTGACAAGTTGGTTTCTACCTCTTAACACATTACATTTCAAACATCTAAAATAATTCATTATGATCAAAATTATCCATTTATGCTTTGGTTAATCCTAATTTTAATTAAGGCATCAAAATCCAAAATTTACCATTTTACGCATTGGGCTCTCCACATCATAACTTATCAAATATAACTCAAATGAATGAAATTATTATGGTACCCTAGTCATGGGTCAATCAGAACATCAAAGGAGAAAATGTGATTTTTTTCCATTTTTTATTTAATTTATATAATTTTTTTCACTGAGAAAGAAGAATTTTCATTTTTACTTTATTTGACTAATTAAAACAAAGTTTTTTTCTCATGAGAAATTATTTGGAGGTTCACCTACTCAAAGGACCACATGGACAAACTTCCGTAAATTTTATAATTAAATTTTAATTATTATAATTCTTTAGTAGTTTTAGTGATTCTTTAAATAAAAAATATAATTTAACTTCAAAAACTACTTTTTATATATTTTTAAAATCTCTCTAAGTCCAAAAAACTCAGAGAAATAAACTTTTTATTTTTATGACTCTTATTTTTTTATAATTATTTAAATGGAAAATTAAAGAAATACATTTTTGACATTTAAAAAATACATAACTATATTAGAAAAATAAAGAAAAAAAATTTTAATGGGTCCCAAGTGACTAGGGAATAATTGGAAACATTTTTGGGTGTTTTCATATTTTTGAAATATTTGACCATTTTTAATTATTTTTAATTCAAAATTTAGCTAAAAAACGAACTATTTATTTCAAAATAATTTTTTTTCTTAAGTTCCCTTGATCACATGGAACTCAAAAAATCACTTTTCATAATTTTCCTAATTATTGTTAATTTATTATAATTATTTTAAGGTAAAAAAAACATTATACTTGCAAAATAGAATTTGATGATCAACTTCATTCAAATAAATTTCAAAGTCTTACAGTGAGTTAAAATATTTATTATTTACAGTGTGGAACCATTTTTGTTAATTTTTTAATATTATTTTATTTATTTAAATTTTAGTGAGTTTTAAGGGTTTAATTAACTATAGTAATTTACATGAACATTCAAACTTAATTTATCTTTTTCTAAGATCTCGTTGGCCACTGGGAACCTACCAAAACAAGTCCCATATTTTTTTAAAATGAGTTTTAATTTATAAAATTTTTTAAAGCAAAAATAGGCAACTAGCCTTGAAAATTAGGTTTTCAAAGCTAGAGACACTCTCTGACCTTGGAAGAAACAGAGAACGTCCTTATTAACATGAGGAATCAACCCCTAAAGTTTCAAGCCATGGTGATTATTATTTACTTAATTAGAATTAAATTGTTCAAACTGTATTTATATAACTAAAAATCAGAGACACATCAAACAATTTTTATTTTTATTCCACATTATTCTCTTGTGTTCATTGAGCAAGTGAGTATTTTTCTTTTATTTCTTTGATTTTTCTACACCAAGTTAAAGATTTTCTAAGTTTTAGGATTTATTTAAATGAATTAAACCCGCCGTGTCAACATAAAACACTTCGAAGCCTTATGCGTCACCACGCAACTAGACACTGCCATCTGACATAGCTGCCATGCAAGCCGGGCTTTATGTTTCATTCACTCATCCAACAAAATCTGGATCATCTAAAAGATACACACGCGATCCAACGACTCTCCGTCATCGTCCTCACTTGACCAGCCCGAGAACCATCCTTCTTAAAACACTAATATCTCACTTGATACTTAATGAAATCACATGGGATTTATTTCTACACCTTCATCTGGTTCAGATGAACCTATATATACGGTTACATGATCATGAAATTAAACTTTTCTTCACAAAAGCCCAAACAAATCTCGATTTTGAGGAAAATGGGCTATACCTTTGTCTAAGAGGGGGCCTTAATTAGATGCTTGGAGAAGCTTCAGTGGAGTCTGGCAAAACCCCTGGAAGTGTCACTTTCCTTTGGTGAATGCTCTATGTAGAAGTTCCTCCAACAGGTGGGGAGAACTTGGTCTAGAGCTAGGTTAAAGTAGTTGTGGGATGGGGCTTTCAGTGGAGATCTTCTTAATTTAGTCTGGGGAAGCTTTTGAAATAATTAATTTGGAGTTCTATAGAGTTTTGAGAAATTGCTAGAAAATGCCTTGATTTTGAGCTCTGAAATTTGGCTCAAACAGTGGGGAAGGTGGCTAAGAAATGGTTGGAATGGGCTAAGGAAGGCTTGAAGAAGCTCTGGAAGAAATTTAGTAGAGTTTCCCCAAGGAAATGTGCACACTCTTGTTTGATCATGAGAGGAGGTGTTTAAATAGATGAGGCTATGGTGGCCACCAGGGCTGATTAGTGGGTGGAATCAGGTGCTTATGTGGATGGAAGAAGCGTGCAAGTGACCAATTGGGATGAGCCAACTCATGAGGTTCAAATTTGGGCCTATGGCTTTTGGTGGCTATCAATTTTGTGGTTTCCGGTGACTAGGCTGGCCAGACAGGCTAGGGCCGGTAGCTAAGTAGTTTAGGAGGGCCGGAAGAAACCTTAATTGTGATTAGTTGGGTGGCTTGATGGCTAATGGCAAATCTTTCCTTGGTTTAGTCATTTTAGGAAGGCAATCCCTTAATTCAAGGGACCCATGGTACATGGCTCATGTAGGGTGAGCTAGGTGGATCTAGCTCAGTTCCTAGGGCTCTAATACTGGTTGTGGTGACCATGGTTAGGTCAATTTGAATGGGTTTGGTCAAATTTGGGGTTTGTGTTAAAAGATGGGGTTTTGGTTTGAACTTGGGTCTAGGTTGGGTTTGGGTTAAGACTTTGGTCAAGTGATTTATCAAATTAATGTAGATGATTGTCTTGAGAAGTTAGAAAAAGGAATCATGTGATTTTAAATTGATCTGGGTTTCAATTTAGTGGAATTAGGCTCATGTTCAATTTGAGGGCATTTGGTTTAGACTTGGGTTTGGATTGGGCCAGGATTTGTATTTGGGTCAATTTAAGGTATTTGGGTTTCTAAATTTGAGGTTTTTTGGTTAACATGAGTGATTTAGAATGGTTTTGCAATGATTTTTTGATAAAATTGAGAGTTTTGGGTTAACATGAGAAAATTAGGGTTTTAGAGGCAATTTTGTAATTTGGTGAAGTTTGGGGCTAAAAGAGTCAAAATTGGGATTGACTGAGAATGTTAATCACGAGCTCACCCAATTTGAGCACTAAGACCAAGGGAACTCCCATTATGGATCCTACATGTGCTGGTCTTAGCCAAACCCTTGCCTAGGGCTAATGGTTTAGGGGACCATCCACATGAGTTTCCAATAGAGTAAGGGATCAAGCTAGGCATGTTTGGGTTAGGGTTGTGAGTGAATGTGAAAGGTTCATTTGTTTGTAAGTGTAGACTTGAGGAAGTCCCAGGGCTAACCCTAAGGCCAAACAGTCGTATGGTGACTCCTTTTAAGCTCCCCATAATGGTTCCACCTACTAAGTGTTAGAGGTTAGAACCAACATGTGGAACTTCAAGATAAGTAAGGAAGTTTTTAAAATTTCTATTGATGAGCGTTCCATCACTAGTTCTTTCAAAATAATCAACAAGAAAGTCCTATGGCTAGATTCTAGGCTTCTAAGGAAGAAACTAGACCTCAACTAAATGTGAAGTCAACAAATGGACCCCTAACAGGTGTGGTGTGTTGGGAAAACACACTGCAGGTATTGGTGTTAACCAAAAAGATTAACAGAACCAGCACAACTGTTTAAGACAACATGCTTCGAGCAAAATAGAGGAAATGTGGAGAAGGTTTTTGTTGGGTAGAATAAAAAGAATCCTCGATCAAATTTGAAGACTCCAAAATTCTTGCTGGAGATTGGCTGGTGTACCTTCAGGATGTCAAATTTAAAAGTGAAGTTGAAATTCACAAAGATATTTGTGTTTGCTAACCTAAGTGAGGGGCTACGCGACAGATTTGCGAAGATAATAATCCAAGAAATAGGTGACCGCAGAGAAGATTCAAATTCAATGTTTTTATTTCAATTTTAATTTTGATTTTTATTTAGTGAAAATATAATTTCAGAGGTAGAAATATGTGAAGAGATTAGATTTGGATGGAATGCACAAGGACACACATCCAACTTAAAAGACATATCAAAGGAAAAGAGTGCTACGTTAGGAAGGAAAACACAGTGACTCACGTCCAACCCTAGAGATAACGAAAGTGCAGAGAAGTAATAGGATGTCTTACTTCATTTAAGTTGTCCTTATACTTATCTTAAGGATTTGTGCAGAGAATAGGATGCCTTACTCCCTTTAAGGTGGCCTTAGACTGATCTTGAAGGATAAGAATAGGATGCCTTACTCCATTTAAGGTGGTCTTATACCTATCTTGAAGATGAGAATAGGATGCCAACTCCATTTAAGGCAGTATTATACCTATCTTGAAGATTTGTGTAGAGAATTGGATGCCTTACTCTATTTAAGGTGGCCTTAGACCGATCTCAAAGGATGAGAATAGGATAACTTACTCCATTTAAGGTGGCCTTATACCTATCTTGAAGATTTGTGTAGAGAATCAGATGCCTTACTCCATTTAATGGGTCCTCATATTGATCTCAAAGAATTAGAATATGATGCCTTACTCCATTAAGGTGGTCTAATACTTATCTCAAAGATTTGTGAAGAGAGTCATTTGACTTACTGCATTTAAGGTGGCCTTAGACTGATCTCAAAAGATGAGAATAGGATGCCTTACTCCATTTAAGGTGGTCTTATACATATCTTAAGAACTTGTGTCAAATTAGGAAGGAAAGCACAAGGACTCACATCCCACCTAAGAGGTGACAAGCCACATTGGGAAGAAAAGCTCAGTGAATCACATCCAACCCACGAAGTAGCAGAAAGAAATCAAAATTTAGGTACTGCCCTAATAAAATTGTGTGAAGAGTGTAAAGAATTTATGTTGCTGAGTTTATGAATATGTGGAATGTGAAGATTGACAGTGGTGCTGAAAGATTTGTGGTACTTTGTGAATAGTGTGAGACTCTGTGGGAATTCGTGCTACGAGAGTGGAAAGTGTGAAACTTCAAAGTCGAAATGAATTAGTGTCTCCTTTTTTAGCATTTTTCTTATTATCTTTGTTATCATAGTTTTATTATGAGGATGACTTTTTAAATTTGAATTTCATCAATTAATCTTTCATTTTTGAATCTTAATTTTATTATTAGACTTTCTTTGTATCATTCTTTGTTTTTTATAATTTAGAATGAACATGTGCTTATGCAACTTGTCATCCATCGCACAAAAAGGCAATTCAGTAAACATGCTGAAATCTCAAAAGAAACTTTATTAACTCTACTTCAAATATGTGGTACAACTGATCATGTTGAGTACATCTGAAATATCGTATATCATTTCTTCTTCTCTGATGCAGTACAGAAGAGTGACAACTGTCTATCTGCATCGTTTGTCTGTCTGTCCCGTGGGGTAAGCTGGTGATCAAGCTAACCTTCTAAGCCACGCTTTAGGACAAGAGTTACTTTTGCTCGAGCTTACAAGTACAACTATCTTATAGCTCATATGGGTGCAACTCCTCAACCTCTGGATCTGTCGTATGGTATCTAGCTATTCACCATTTTTCTTAGTGTGATGGAAACCCTGCATCGCAGCCCTCCGGGAATGCAATGCTTTGCTAAATATGCTTCATTTCCTTTCAAGATTAGCATTGAGTTAACCGACAGCGGAATCTCGATGGATCCCTTGAACTCTCGGGGGCCAACAATGTCAATTTTTTTCTGAATAGAATGTTGCTCTTGCTTATGAAAGATACTATATAAAAGGCTTGACAAAGTCATGGTGACCTATGTGGGGAGGAATGCAATCCCTTTCCTAGTAGATGTTGATGATGTAGTTGTTCGAGATGCAATTTACTGGTAGTACACTCCATCTTACCATTCTCTTAATCATGTGATTAATTGCAGACGTCAAAGGATTCGCCATGTCACAGCTTAAGAATCTCGGGGGCTTCCCTTGCTTGTCCATGACAAAGTTATAACAGCAGCTGATCCTGACTATTTATATGTTAATGCAATGTATGTGATTATTTTCTTTCCTTATAAATTCTTACCTTGCAACAACACCAAAAACTTGATCAATAATAATAGCTAGGCAAAAAATTAACTTCAAAGAAAATAAGAATATAATTATTATATTTAAATATGGGATACTACGCAAGTATACATACCGTTATCAAGTAATATAGGACTTTTTGATTAAGCCCCGAATATCGAACCCACAAGGATAACTACAATATGCAACTACAATAAAAAAAATTAGATAACAAATCCTCCTTAGTAAAATATTCTTACTCAAACTTTAGATTCTATAATAAGAATGAAAGTTCAATTCTTTTTATAACTTTTTTATAATTGAAAATGAACTAAGCAATTAACTAAACTTAACTATATACTTGTAAAATGAAGTCAATATAAATAAAATATCTTTTTCCTTATTATGAATCATTAATATCTATAGGAATTCTGCTGTGGAAGTATTCAAATTTGGTTTTGCTAAATAAGAGCAATAATATTCTTTACCTTTATTAGAGATGCTATAAGTAACATTGGCTATTTTAAGTTTGAATAGTCTAGAAGATGGGTTAGGTAGGGAAGATACTAGCTCTCACTCAAAAGTTCCCTCTTCTCTCTCCATCTGAGGGCTAACGTCTCGCATCAAAGCCTAAGAGTATAATCAAATTGGGGGCTTTAGCCTGTCACTCTAAAGTCCTCTAATTATACACCCTTTAAATTTTATTTCTCTATTTTTTTACACTCAATCATATGAATTACATTATCATCCATACAAATTCATGTGATTCTTACCATTTGTTGACTTTGAGACAATACCCTCTCGGATCTTACATATTCTAACAACAGGTATTAACATCTTAATTGGTCAAATGACAAAGTAAATGAAGTATAAGGTTTAAAATCATCAAAACTTCATCCAACATTAGGATGAACACTTCACACAACTTCCATCCAATACTTAATCACTTATCATTTTAAGGAAAAAGATAAAAAAAAGAACTCAGAATTCATGGAGAAAACATAACCTCACTTAAGTTTCAATGTAGAAATCATGCAAACAAACAAGAAGTCTAAATTAAAACAAAATATTGTCACAAATACAAAAAGTTGTCTCAAATCCTCTCCATCAATGTCTTGAAGTTCTTTTGAATCTCTTTCTTCACTTACAATACAAACATCAACTTAAAATGAAAAAAGAAAAGTTGGCGGCGGCGGCGGCGTATGGCTATGATGAATGATGACTCTAGATGGATGGATGGAGTGGGTCTCCTTCTTCAATCTAAATCTTCTTTTATAACTTTCGAAAAGGTGCCTTGGTGTCTCTTCAAAATGTTTCCACATTCCATGAATCTTCTAGAAGTTTCCTCCTTTCAAAAGCCAATTTATTGAATTTTTGTGTCCATTAACTATTTCTCACATTTTCATAAATGGTTGCTTCAAACACCTCTTAAAAAATTCACCCAAATTCATTCAATCATCAAGTAACTATTTCTGATGCTTAAGCATGGGGTATTTGGTGTTTAATCGTGGCTCTCTCTGTTTCACTGGCGCGTAAGCGCCAATCTTGGCTGCTTAGGCACCTCAATTCAATTTTACATATTATTTATTTTTGCTCCAAATTTGATCTGCTTTCACTCCTTTCTCTATTTTTTATCCATTTGCTTGTACATGAAAAAAAACGCACAAATACCTTTCATCAAAGTGAAATATTTAATAAATAGGTATAAAAATGTGCACATAAATACTATATATTTTAGGTGTATCAACAACGACTGGTACACAAAAAATATATGCATTTTTAGACCCATATTTTATACTCATTTTTAGTGATATTGCACTTTAATAGAATGTATTTTTCATTTTTTTTGTCGGTTGTTAAATTTTAGGACTTGGAGCAAAAATGAAGTATATTTCTCATGAAGTCTGAGTAGTTTCCTTTATCTTTCTCCATACTCTAAGATATAGTGAAATGAAGAGATAATATGGATGTGCCAATATTAAAATATAAAATAAATTGTGATGGTTTTTCAACTCTAAACTTAATTTACTTTTCGATCTGACCAATTGAATTGTTAAAATTTATTGTGAAACATATGATCCGGGAAATGGAGTATGAGTTTTGTAACAGAGTAAGGATCACATTTGAATCCATGAAGGAGAATTTCATTCATGGAATTAAGTGCAAATAAATAGGGAAATATAAATTTTTGTGTGTAGAATTGGAGATTTTAGGGTGACAAACTAAAATCCCCAATTCGGTCTTAGTGTTTAAAAACTAAAGTGAGAGTTAGCCTTCAGGTGAAGGGAAGTGGGAGCTCTGGAGTGGGAGCCAATATCCTCCTAGCCTAGCCACAAAATTTGGGACTAAACATGGGATTAGCCAATGACTTTCTATGACACTGTATCTGGGTAGAGAATTAAAACTGCTCCTATTTGGCACAATACATAATAAAACTTTTTATCTCATCTCATTTTATGAAAATCTTATTGTAGTGGGAAATATGCTTTTTCACATAAAAAAATTTCATCACATAAACATAGTTTAGTGGTTACTGTTTAAACTTTGCATTTCAGTTTTGCTAGTAGTTAAATAATTTATTTCTAATAATATCTAAACATTCAAACTTAGTGATGGTAATTTTATTTTACTTTTTGTGAATTTCCTAGTTAATTTATCATTTCAAATTTAAACCTTCCCCGTGAGATCGATATTTGGGGTTTAAATAGAAACTTGATAACAATACATATACCTACATAGAATCCCAACAATAAATGTTTAAATTTATTAATCAAAAATATTGCATCAAACTTTTGACACCGTTACATAGCATAGTGAACTTTATAATTTTTACACAATTATATTTTCTCAATATCAAGTTTTTGGCTTCATTACCGGGGAAGGTAACGATAAATTAAATAGATTTGGTAAATTAAGAAATTTAGAAATAATTTTATAAAAGATTAAAAAAATTTAAAAAATACAAAAATACAAAAAAGAAATATATTTTTATATAAGAGTATTTTTAAGAAAATTTTCTTTCCTTATTATATTTGTTTATGCAAATTATTGGATCTGAAGGTTTAGTACCTTACGATTCAGAACTAAAATGTACTTTTAGAAAAATTTGAGAAAGAAAAGAAATTAAAAATTTAAACGAAATGGAGAATAACTTAAATAATCAAATAAATGAAAATCGACAAAGACCTTTAAAAGATTATGGTAATCCGACAGCAGATAAACTTCACTTGACTATTCAAAATTCTGATGTTACTACTAATTCATTTGAGGTTAAACCTGCTATTATCCAAATGACACAAAATAATCAGTTTGGATGAACACCTAATGAAGATCCTAACTTACATCTTGCTAGTTTTCTTGAAATTTGTGCTACTTTTAAATATGACGCGCTTTTAGGCTTAGACATTTTCTTTTTACATTAAGGGATAAAGCCAAAGGTTGGTTGAATTCATTAGCACCTGGATCTTCCAGAACTTGGGGAGGACTATGAAAAAAATTCTTGGCAAAATATTTTCCATCCTAAAAAACTGCTAAGCTTAGAAATGATATTTCATACCATATAAACTGTATATATGTGTTTTTCTTGAGTCGATGAAGGTTTAGGAACAAACCCCATGAGATTCAGTTGAGTCTAGGCCAAGATCTTAAGGTTTTAGTGTGAACGACTCACGGGTTAGGTCTTTTGGGGATGATAACGGAGAGCCATCCGATCACGCGTGTATTTAGTGGACGGAGGAGATTAAGCTGGGCAGATCCCTGGTGCATAAAGCACAGTCTGCGTGGAGACTACGTGGTTGACAGCATCAAGTGGCGGAGCAACACGTGAAGCCTTCGGAGCCACCTAGGATCCAGTCAATGCCGTGCGGAAAAGTAGAAAAATAGGGATTTTTGAATTATTTTAAGTGCCTTAACTTAAAAAATGCATATCTTTCTCTAGAAAAATCATTAAAAAAAATACCATCTTGCTCAGTGAACAGAAGAGAATAATGTAGACTAAAAATAAAAGTTATTTTCTCTCTCTGATTTTTAATTAATTAAATACCCTCTGTGGTATTTTAATTCTCGATGGTTTAAAACATTTCACTATGCTTGAAATTTTGAGGGTTTGTTCCTCATGTTAGAGGCCAAGTCTTCTAAATTTTCCAAGGTCAGAGGGCATCTATATGCTTTTAACCCTAATTTTCAAGCTAAGATGATAATTTTGGCTTATTTTAAATATATATAAATAAAATTTCACTTGAAAAATTATGAGAATAGTTTTATTAAGTTTTCTGTGGTTAGAGAAATCTAGGAAAAATATTGTGATGCTTTGAATCTATTTGTGAATTTTTATACTTAGTTAAATTTAAATACCTTGTATTAATTTGTGTAAATTAAATACATAAAAAAATTAACAAAATTAACTCCACATTATTCATAAAAATCATATCTACCCACTATAAAAGTATCAAAATTATTTGACTTAGTCTAGGCACTAAAATGGATTTCTTAAGGAAACCTTGCATTTTTTAAAAAATTAATTATATTAAATTCAATATGCTTATGAAAATTAAGAAAATTGTTTTTCTGAGTTTCTTGTTATCAGGGGCAATTTATAAAAATAAAATCTATTTTTGTGAAAATATTTCATTTTTAAAATATACTTTGAATTAAAAATAACTAAAATAATCAAAATTTTTAAAAATACAAATAATGGTTCAAAATGGTTGGGAATGTCCCTTGATCACTTAGAATTAATTAGGACATTTTCCCCAATATTTCTAAGTTAAAAATAAATTTTAAAGGCTTAAAAATGAATTTTTCATATTTTCTCACTAAAATAATTATATTAAATAAATTAAAAATCACATAAATATAAAATTTGATTCTCTAAGTTTTCTGAACTCAGTGAAGTCTAATAAAAGTATAAAAATAATTTTTGTAATTAAAACACTATTTTCAATTTAGATAAATCATGAAAATTGATCTAAACTAAATTAATAATAATATAAATTTAATTTAAAAAATCATGAAATTTTGCCTAAGTGTTTCTCTGACCTTAAAAAACCTTTAATATTTTTTTACATAAATATAAATTTTCTTTTGGATAATTAAATAAATTAACCTTTGAAAATCCTATTCTCTAAATTTAAATAATTATCTAAATTAAATCAAATTTTGAGAGGCCCACTTGTTCTCCTCTAATATTTAATTACCTCATGGATATAATACTTTAAACCCTCAAAATCATTTGAGTTGTGCTTAAAGAGTTATGAGGTGAAGTGCCCCATGGGTAAAGTGATAATTTTAAGACTTTGGTGCCCTAATCAAAATTTATGATTATCAATTAGAAAATGGGTAATTTTGATCTTAATAAACATGCTTGGATGATTGAAACAGAATGGGGCTAAAAGGTAGAAAACCATTCAACTCCCTTGCACAACATCAACTAAAAACATAGTTCTCCTAATCTTCATAACTCAGAAGTCAATTAAAGATCAAATGATTCTTAAGTGATGTGCTTAAGCTAAAAGGATGATAATTTACTTTCTTTAAGCCCAAAATTGATGATAATGTGATCTTTAAATGAAAATACATATCACTTAAACTAAAATCTTAACCTTCACCAAATTCCACATTATGATTGCTAAGGGCTTGGTAGTGACCTGGGCTCGATATCTAAGCTCAATTGATTTGATTTTGAAGATTATTGGGTTGATAATCAATATCTTTAAACACTCCAAGTTTAACTTTAATTTTGGGCACCATAATCTTAAATAACGTAAACTTGCCTTTGGGGAACTCACTCACATAACTCTTAAATGAAACATCAAATGATTAATCGAGTACCCTATCCTTTAGATAATTAAATTGTTAAGCTTCAATGAGCAATGGGGTATCCACACTCGAAACTCGGATCGTTAATGGAACTATATGATAAGTTCATAAATGAACTCAAAATAATTTAAGAGATTTCCAAAATAGTAAAGGGTCATATCCCAAGCACTTTAGAATCTTTTGGATGTTTTGATCGATTAATTGAACTTATCGTATTTTTTTCCTAAAATCATCTATTAGGATCTTCTGAGATTCAACTAAATCATAACTTGGAGTTTGGTAGCTAAACCTTCATCAACTCTTCCAATTTAAACTTTCCTGTAATATTATCTATATATCTTGTAAGAACAAATCTTTCTGGTGATGGAACGAGAAGACTCCCTAAGAACATTTTTACTGTTTACAATACCATTATTTTTTTACTTTCCGCACTATACTTTCATGCTTACAAAACTTGCATGTTAAATAATGATGACACCCTACATGATAACCAAAACTGCTAGGGTAGCCGTAAAACCAAAATCGAAAATGAAATCAATGAAGATAAAATTTATTGGCACAACATTCAAAATATAAGACAACTCAAAATTTATTCACAAACATCACATAAAACAACCATTGTAACTAAATTAAGATGTCTCTATCGGATGATCAGGAATCCATCGGAGAAGGTAACCTATGGTTGCTAACGAGACATCCCATGGTCCAAAAGAAAGTACAGAATTCATTAAGTTGATTTTAGTAATTTCATTTGGACTAAGTGAATCCAATAGAAAATAGTGGTGCAAGAACGAGGGAACCGTAGGATCCTAACCGGTGTCGCTCTAATCAACTTTAACATGCCCCAAAACATTTAAATAACTTTAACTATAGGGCCATCTAATTTAAAATCATGCCAGACACATTAGAAAACCTAAACTCATCACAAAGAGGAACTTGAAGCTAGCATTGTAGGCAGCACGACCATCTTCAACAGCAAAACATGTCTTCATCAACTAAACAATTCTTTCTTTAGAATTAAAAAATCAAGCCATAGGACTTCAAAGTAGTTTGCTTATGCAACATAAATCCTTAACTTTGTACAGCTCTATTGTACAATCTATGCCCTAACTCGTCTTAGGATTCCAAGCTTGTCGTTCGTCACGACCTAAATCCTCACATCTTCCAGGTTATTTGTGTGATCATTTCACTCAAATTTATGCCCTAAGAAATAAAATTAACAGGATGAAAAATTTAAATATTTCTCTTAAAAACTAAAGCGAAACAATAGGATAGCTTGGGAAGTCACCGAAGTTCTCCTCTGGATCTGTGACATCTCCTAGTTCTTCCTCCTTTGGACTTTATAACAAAATATTCCAAACTTCAACCATTCCCCTTTCACACCACTTTGTCCAATTTCGTTGCGAAGTCCTATCCTTTTGACATATTTGAGGATAATATTTTCTGATTTTTGTCGAGATTTTTCTTAAGTAACTTCGGTTATCTAAGATGTAATTAATCATAGAGGCTTACCCTTTTTAGATAGCTTGTCCGAACTGAGCTTAATATAAACCCTAGTTAACTCTTTGTATTAAATAGGGGAACTTTTCGGCAAATAAATGGTTCTACAGACCAAACATATGACATATATTTCTTAGTTTATTTGATCGAGCCTCATTCTCAAGACTTTTGTTTATCCTTCGGGATAGATACAAGGTTTGAGGTATAACGCTCTTTCATTTAAGCTATAAAAAATATGGGGTCAAGTTGATTTCATATTTTTTTGAACTTATTTAAATATGTAAATTAAACACCTTTCTGAAGTGGGCAATGGGATTTTAATTCTGACAGTGGACAGCTTCCAACGGGCAACTCCTCCAACCAAAATAGTGTCGACAACCCCTGACGACTTTGCTGGGGATGAGCTTTTCTCTTCATTTAATCAAGAAATATTATCTTCATACATCAGTAATGTTCTCATGTCCCTCATAAAATAGAATACCCTTCTTTTGTTAGCATGCTTTATCTATTTCTATCTTGGGAAAGTATGACCAACTCTTTGGACTTCATGATCGTCTTTTCAATCACCTCCAAACAAAGAGTTTCAGGAGGCAACTAAGGACATTTTAATCTTCATGTGTGGTCAGACCCCTGTTGACCTCACTTTTGTTTGAGGTCTAGAAACTTCTTTAGTAGCCTAGGTCTAGCCATAGGATTTTTCTACTGACTAGTCTTAGAAAACTAGAAAAGGTACCTTCACCATTAGAAACTCAAAAACTTTTCTCTTTACTCAACTTGACGTTCAACATATTGGTCATAACCTCTAGCACTTATTAGGTAAGATCATTATGAGAGAACTCAAGAAGAGTTCCTATAGGACTACTTGGCCTTAGGATTGACCCTGGGTGTTGATTTGGAGCTAAGGTACACAATACCCTCACAATACCCTAGCTAAGACCAATACTTAAGGACCCAAAATGGGGATTTCATTGATCCATGGTTCATTTAGAATGGATATCTATCCAATTCTACTTGAAATGCTCATCTTGGGTCTTTTGCCCCAGACACCCCTAAATTACCTAACTGCCCTTTGAACCCTTCTTTAACCCAAAATCCAAAAAATTCTAAAACTCTCAGAAAATTCCAATAAATCCCAAATATTCTCAATTTTATTTCTTTTAATTACCACATGACCCAATTTGGCCAATTTGACCATCTTTAACCAAAATCCCCAAATTGCCCTTTAAAGACCCAAAATTCCCCAAATCCATCCCTAGTGTCTATCAATTTGATCTTAATTGACCCCAATTCCCATCCTAAACTCAAATTCACTTTTGATATGACCAAACTAAACCAAATCCAGGCTCAATTGGTCCATGATTTGAGCCCAATTTTGATTTGGGTCAAAAACCCAATTTTGACCATATGACCTAATCTCACCAAAGTGAGCCCATATTCTAGTCAATTGGCCTCAATTGATGTTGAAAAATCTTTACAAAATTCTTACACATCAAAATCAACCATCAATTGTCCTTGGTGAAGCCTCAAATCCATTTAATTTTAGACCTAAATCCAAAATTCCCAAGATTAGCCCTAATATTGGCTAACACCCCAAATCTTAACAATTAAATGCCTTAAACCTCAAATTGGCATCCATTTTTTGTTGAAAATCCTTTGTGAGGTCATTTGTGACCAAACACAACAATCAATTTGAGCTTAATCCAAAGTTAGCTCAAGTTTGACCCAAATTAGATCTATATGCTTAATTTGGGTCTAAAACCAAAACCCATCTATGTTGAAAATCCTTTATAAAGGTCATTTTTGACCAAACACAACAATGAATTTGAGCTTAGCCCAAGCTAGCTCAGTTTTACCCAAATTAGCCCCATATTCCTAATTTGGGTCTAAATCTAAATTTCATAAAAATCCATTAAATTCATTACCAAATTGATTTCAAAATGACTTTTATCCTGCATGAAAGTTGTTCATCATGATGTTTTACACCAAACACAACAATCAATTTGAGCTTAGCCCATGGCTAGCCCAAGTTTGTCCAACAAGCTTAAAATGGGTCAAAAATAAAAAATCCACCAAATTTATTAACTAATTGACCTCAAAATGTCTTTCACCCTTCATGAAAGTTGTTCCTCATGGTCTCTTACACCAAATGCCATTTTTAATTGGGCCAATTGACATGTCTAACCTAGTCCAAACACAGGATTTGCTCATGTGCACCTTCTTGGACTTATGGCCAAATCCAAACCAATTGAGCTTGGTATGGTCAAATGACCCTTACCATAACTCATCCTAGACTCTAGGGTTGAGTTTAAAG
>JXCR01073372.1:52838-73554 GCA_002079205.1 Phalaenopsis hybrid cultivar
GCCCGCGGTTTGAATAAATAAATAGGGGTATTTAATAAATTCAGAAAATAGCCCCTAAACTTCAAAAATCCATATCATTGCATAGAAAATTCATAAAAATAAATAAAAATACCGTCTTCCTCAGTGAACAGAGGAGAATCATGTGGAATTATTCTCACATTAATTTGATACATAAATTATTTTTAAAAAATGAATTAGGGTTAGGGGTTTTTCAATTCTCCATTCATATTGGATTATCACCTTGACCCGAAATTTTTATATGTTGTAGCCTCTGTCTAAGAGCACAATTTGAGTATTTTTCCAAAGACATAAGAGATCTCTAGACAGAGATCTTAATTTTAAGTTTTTATGCATTTTCTATTCAAATAATTATAGAAAATTGTATGTGGCTTAGAGAATTCTACAAAAACTCATGTAAGTTTCCTATGGCTAGAGTAGTCTTAGAAAATAATTTCATGATTTTTAAGAATCAAAACATCACTTTTTGGAGCAAACACTAATTTGCTTAAAACATTTAATTTGGAGTACATAGAGATCAAAATCACTTGATTTTTATTCTCCACTACGGCTCAGAAGTCAGAGAACTAACCATAAAAATTTCAAAAGGTTTTGAGATCATTTGATATTTTTAATTGATTTTTAAAGATCATCATCAAATTTAACATTTAAATAATTTTTAAAAATCAAAATATAACTCNATTTTTCCAAGATCTAAAAATAAAGATATCTATTTTTAAAACCTTAAAATGATTTTTAAGGCTTAAAAATAGAATCTTTACCAAAATAATTCTAAAAAATCAAATAAAAATAAAAAAAATACAAAATAAATTTCTCTGGTTTTTCTGACCTCAGAGAGATTTTCCAAAAATATAAAATATATTTTTCAACATATAAAATATATTATATTTATTAAAATCCCCAAAACATTAATTAATTTTAATAAATCACAGAAAATTCAAAAAAAAACATGAAATTTTGGCAAAATAACTTTCTGGTCTAGGGCTAGCTTACGTAAATATTTCAAGTGATTTGGAGTTGTCTTAATCATCTTTTGGAATTTTCCTTGAAAATGCACATTTTTGCATGGAAATAATTATATGAATTAAATTAAATTGTGAAAACTCACATTGTCTCCTCTGATGTGTTAATTAATCTATCAGTAGGGTTACATAAAAATTCCAAAGTCATTTGACTTTAATTTGACAAATTATGAAAATTTGGACCCTTAGGGGTAAAATTATAATTTTGGATATTTTGGCCTTAATGAACATTTAGGCTTAATTAAAATGGGAAATGTGTAATTTCTGATATTAATTAACTCATTTGATGATTTGCAATAAAAAATGGGCTTAATTGATAGAAACTCACTTCACTTTGTCAAATTATAAGATAAAAGAATAATTTCCATAATTATCAAAATTTTGGAAACTTCATTAGCATAAAATGACTTTTGAATTTAAGGGTATAACTTTGGAAATCAATGATTTCACACCCTTATTTGATAATAAAAATGATGTTTAAATGATCCTTATAATGATCACTTAAAGTTTTAAATATGTTTCAAAATCAATACATACACTTAACACATTCACTTAGGTCTTAAGGACTTAGTGGTGAACTTAAGTTGAAATCTACTTGTTAAAAAAGAATTAGAAAAATCAACATAATTGAACTTCTTTTAAACTCCACAAGTCCAATTAGGACTAAAAATTTGGATAAGTGTTCTTAATAACACTAATGTGTCTCTTAAAGGGTCTTTACCAACATAATCTTCAAATTAAAAGACAAATGACATTCACCCTAGTCTTAGGGATAATCAAGACATCAATATTCACTGAGCATCAGGATATTCAGGATGAATTATTATTGGGGATAATCAAGACATCAATATTCACTAAGCATCAGGATATTCAGGATGAATTATTAAGTAAGTAATAAAGTTTAAATGACCCCAAGGCTTTTTACCAGATATTAAGAAGGTTGCATGGATTTGCTCCCTACTCTCAACCTGGATGACATTTACCCTATTCTTGGGAATAATCAAGATATCAATATTCACTGAGCATCAGGATATTCAGGATGAATTATTAAGTAACATAATAAAGTTTAAATGAACCAAATGCTTTTTACTAGACATTAAGAAGGTTGCATGGACCTGCTCCCTACTCTTAACCTGGTGAATACCTTATGGATTTATTAAACTTAATATGTTTTACTTAATAATATTATCCTTGAAATTTAAGGACCCCAATACACAACATAGAGTTAGGAAGGTTTCCAAAACTTTACTTTTCCAGCTCTATATACATAATTGCTCTGACATGTATTTTGAGTTTCAGGCTATGGAACGAGAAGACTCGTAAGGTACATTTTTTTCAATTTACAGCATTTTACAGTCTTTCTTATACTTTTCCACTGCTTTTCTTTTATGCTTGTACTATACTTACTGCATAAAAAAACACTTGCATGTTAAAAAACAAAACAAAAAACCAAAACCAAAACAAAAAACAAAATTTCAAACAAAAATACCTCACAACATTTCAAAAATATAAGACAACACAAAACTTAATCACAAACATCACAAAAAATATAATTTCAACTAAATTAAAACGTCTCTATTGGAAGATCGGGAACCCTCGAAGGAGGTAACCTACGGTTGCTAACAACGTTTCCCACGGTCTAAACGAAATTATGGAACTCATTAAAGTGAGTTTAATAAATTCATTTGGACTAAGTGATTCCAATAAAAAATAGTGGTACCGGGACGATGGAACCGTGGGATCTTGACCGGTGTCGCTTTAATCAACTTTAATATGCCCATAATAAAATTTAAAGAACTTTAACTCTGATTTGACATTATAACCAAATGACCTAGAAAACTTGAACTCTGCTACAACAAGGAACTTGGAGATTACATGGTGGACAGCCCGGCCATCTTCAACAGCAAGAGGATCTACGCTCGTACATTCCTTTCTTAGCAATAAAACCACAAAGCCATAAGAATTCGAGGTTGTTTGCCTAGTGCAACATAAATCCTCAAACATATTTTTTAGGCCTTTGTACAACCATATTGTATAATATAAGCCCTAAACTCGTTTTAGGACTCCGAGGTAGTCATTTGTCACGACTTAAATCCTCATATCTTCTAGGTAATTTGTGTTGATTGCTTCACACAAATGTAAGCCCTAAATAAATAAAAATTGGCAGGATGAAATAGTTAAATATCTCTCCTTCAAAACTAAAATCAAATAATTGGATAGCTTGGGAAGTCACCAAAGTTCTCCTTCGGATCTGTGACATCCTCTAGTGTTTCCTCCTTTGTACTCCAAACAAAATGTTCTAAATTTGAGCCAATTCCCTTTACACTTCTTTGTCTGATATCTTTGAAATGTCCTTACCATTTGAACTCCTTGAAGGTAATTTTTCTTGATATTTTATTGAGACTATTCTTAGGTAACTTCAGTTATCTATGATGTAATTAACTATAGGGGCTTGCCCTTATAGGAAGCTTTTCCCGAACCCAACATAATATAAACCCTATTTAATTCCTTATATTAAATACGGGAACTTGTTGGCCAATACATTGGTTTCGCAGACCAAACGGATGTCATAACTTTCTTTAGTTTATTCGATCAAGCCTCACCCTCAACTCTTGTGTTCATCCTTCGAGATAGATGCAGGATTTGAGAGTGTTTTTTCATCTAAACTATGAAAATTATGGGGTCAGTTTGACTTCATCTTTTTTAAAACTAAAAATTAAAAAAAAAATGTCCTTCCGAAGCGGGTAACGGGATTTCAATTCTGATGACTGACAGCTTCTTACGGGCGAACCTCACACCAAAAATAAGTGCCGACAGCTTCTGGTGACTTCGCTGGGGACAAGCTTCTCTCTCCATTTATGTCAAAAAATGCCTTCATACATCGGTAATGCATTCATGTCCCTCATGAATCAAGATTACCTTTCTTCCATTAACATACTTTACCTATTTCCGTCTTGGGAAAGTTCGGTCAACTCTTTTGACCTTCAGGATCATCTATTCAACCATCCTGGAACAGAGTGATTCAGGAGACCATTAAGGACATTCTGATCTTTATATGGGGTTGGACTCCCAAGAAGTGTGTAGGTGGACTAGTTCCACCTGGGCGTTGTGTAAATTAGGTCCCGCACTGGGTCCTAAAATATTTTAATTTTGCAAATTATACCAAATTGCGCCATACTACGCAAATTTTGATTAAATCTTTTTGAAAATTTTGAAATTTTCATTATCCTGGTCTTTAGATTGCCCTTTGTTAGCTTTAATGTTTGCGCTAAAACTACAACACTTTGGCCATATAACTAACCTCAGCACTTTCTTTTGCAAAGATTGCTGAATGACCTACCCAACGCTAACCTTCACCTGCAACCTGCCAACAAGCCGCGAGGCCCGCAACGTTTCTACTACCATCAAGTTTGGAACAGGATTTGAAGAGCTCGAGGTCACCATCGGGAAGGCTCCTTTTGTTGTTGTGAAAATTTCTGCTCCAGAAATATAAGAGCCAGCTGCTGAATTCAACTTAAACTCCCTTGATGACTTTCCTGTTCACAAGAAAATCAAGACCTCTGCTACTGACACCTTAACACCAACAAAGACAGTTGTCCCCGCTACTAAGGGAAAAGAAATCGTGATAATAGAAAATTCGATCGAAGGGTTAGCTGCCTTACCTTCAACTTTCGAAATCGGATCAAGTTCAAAGATTGTACCATTTACCCGGTCTCAACTTTCAAAATCGGATCAAGTTGGAAGACTATACCTTTAACTCGGCCTCAGAAAAGAAACCATAACAGAAAAGCCCGAAAAGCAACTAAAATTCATCTCCCTGAGAAAATACCTACTGAAGAGGAACTTCATCAGAAAGAAGAAGAATTACCAGAAATCTATCCAATGGTGAGAGGAGGCAAATTCTATCCTCTTATGAATGCCGATGGACGTGAAAATATCCAAAAGATTGTTGCTACTCTGTCAATCTCTTGTGAACAGAATAGGGGAAGGAAGAAATTCCATTCCATCTCTCAAGTTAGTACAATTTTTCAATAATTGGCTGTCAAAGAAAGTTGTTCAGTCTATGAGTTACTCAGACGAGTGGAACACGCAATATCCCCTCGAATGAAAGAAGAAATTCTGAGGGATATTAAATCCAAACAAAATACATCTGCTCATATTTCTGTTTGTTCCCATTTGGGAAATAAATTTGATACTACAAGACATCGACCCATAAAATCAAGATTGGGTCCAAGAATTTTGCAAAGATACGTTGTATATGGTATACACAAAGAGGAGCATATTTCTTCTCAACATGTTGATAATTCTGCTAGGATGCAAAGAGGAGCATACTCCTTCTCAACATGTTGATAATTCTGCTAGGACAGCTTATCCTCAACCATCATTGTTGAAGAAGAAGATGTGGATACCAAAGGTTGTATCACCGATACAGTCTGATAAACCTGATCAAGAAATAAATTAGAATATGAAATATCTGACGTTATTACAATTATTGCCACTAAAATGGAGAAGGAAACCCCACAAGGTTCTCCAAAAGATATATCACGAATTGAAGAGAAAGTCAAAAAACTTCGAGATGAGATCTATGAGTTAGCTCGGAACATGTCACGAATTGAAGATAAAGTTGAAAAACTTCGAGATGAGATCTATGAGTTAGCTCGGGAGCATGGAGTCTTCATAAGTGAAGAAGATGAAGACTTTGATTATAGTGACTATCTTGAAGAAGGCTTCATGGATATCTAAAAAAACTTCGAGATGAGATCTATGAGTTAGCTCGAGAACATGGAGTCTCCGTAAGTGAAGACGAAAACTTTGATTACAGTGACTATCTTGAAGAAGACTTCATAGATATCCATGTTGTTGAAACAAGAGCTTCTGCATCCTCACGAGATGAAAATGTCGTTGAAGAAATGCAAAGAGCCCTTTTCCAAAAAGATGAACATATCAGTTCATTGGAGAAAAAGATAGAAGAAATAATCGCCACTATGACTGCTATGGTCGGAATCCAAGGTCAGTCACAAACACCGCAGTCAGCATCTCCAGATGTCAATCGACCAGAGGTTATACACATTACAGAGGAAAAAAGAGAGGTAACATCAGCCAGTAAAGAAGAGCAACCAAGAAAAGATGCTACGTCAACAACCATACCTGAAAAAGATTTTAAACAAATGGTTGAACAAGTTCGTGATGCTTTAGTACAATCCAAAAGAGGTACATTAATTCTAAAAGGTAGACCTTACCTAGAGGAATTTGACACCGTACATTTTTCTAAGGATTTTACACCTCCGAACTTCGAAATATTCGATGGGACCGGAAATCCTAGACAACATCTAGCACATTTCAGAGCTAATTGTGGTCTGCTTTGCCAACAGTTCGTCACCAGTTTAGCAGGAGTTTCCTTTGACTGGTATGCCGATTTGCCCAACGATTTGATCAAAACATTTACAGAATTGGAATAGCTATTTGTAAGAAGATTAGCCGGCGTGGAACGTCATGTTTCTATTGGAGAACTCATGATGGAAAAACAAAAATCTGGAGAAACCCTAGTANATAGGTACATGGTCAATCAATCAGTGTATAGATGTTCGCCGGGGGGACCATCATTTCCGAAGACAAGGAAATATTAAATGAGAAATATTCATTAATTAATTTGTGCATAATAGAATGAATATCATGAACTTTATATATGTAGCTTAGCTATCACGTGCATTAAACAGTTGTAAACCAGATGCAGTCCCGTCTTGCTAAAAGTTGACAAGGAACAAGTCCCAAAGGCAATACATATGAAACAAAAGAATTATTGTGTAACAAAATGATATATGCACCACCGGGAGACTTCCAAGGCACATACTGGTTATTTCATGAAAAACAGAATAAACCATTCCATTGTCAAAACAGGGAAATCATAAGGGTAGCGTGAAAATACATGATTCACATTGACTATATAATGAAACTGCATGATTCATAGTTTTACTCAAAAGGTGGTGTTGATTTTAGGGGGAAAAAAGACAGTTGGTTTTTGTTTATTTCAAAAAAAAAAAAAGAAAAAAAGCTTTTTTTATTTTATGAAATCACAAAAAATAATATACTAGAATGATTTGGTTTATACTTCCAAAATTCATATTAAGTTAAAAATATGTTGTTGATCTTATGATAAAAAGTCNTTTTCTCATGTACAACAAGTATCTGTAAGTACAGGTTAAATGGATTGTGATCGAACGGAGTTGTTCTTAGAAAAAAAATCACTTACCTAGCTAGTTTGTACCTCTTGCCTGCTCGATAAATTGTTTGAACTTTGTCTCACCATGCTGAGCTCGTTGCCGAAATTATTTTATTAGGGTGCTTGCACTAGCACTCCGAAATGCTTCTTTAAGAAGCTTCGATTGCTCGAAGGCCCTCAGTCACTTGCATTGGCCTCAGTGGTTGGAGTTCCTCGGACGCTCAAATGCTCACATTGACTTCACTACACAAGCTACTTGGACGCTCTCACAAGCCTCATTGCTCAAAGTTTGTTGAACGCTCCTTGCTACTCGAGCTCAACTCACCTTCCCTAGCTGTGCATGTCATTCTTGCCTTGCCGTCCTTTGTCGTGCTAGTCGCATAGGCATCATCATCCCTAGCTATCTCTTGGTGTGCTTGATCATGCAACATAACAAACATTTTAAAACTCCAAAATTTCCTTTCAAAGTGGAGGTTCTCTGATAATTTTACCCGATTTTAACCAATTTTAAAGTTCTGACTATTTTAGCACCTATTAAAATAGTCTGGGACTAATTTGACATTTTTAAACAGTATAAGACTTTCCCCCCTTCAAATATTAAGTGGATAATTTTAGCACTTTTCTTTATTTTGTTATGTGGTTTTTGAATTTCTTTTTCTCGTAGCTATTCATTTCAGGTAATTTCATTAAATTTGTATTATTCGAGCTTAATTTATTAGAATTAAATGAAATATGACATTCAATAGGACACAATGGAGAAAAAGGATTCATGTAGCTGACCCAACTTAGTGGGATAAAGGCTTGTTTTTGTTGTCTTATTCCAACTTACCCCAATTTATTTGGATAAGAATATGATGATGAGTTTGAATTTACTGTTGCAGTATACCGCTGACCAATATGTTATAATGGGAAAATCTGGTATCCCTTTTTCCTTTTAGTTTTTTTGTTTTATTTTTTGGTCTACTGATTTTCAATCTTTGGCTCAATCGTACCTAAATATTTATTTGAATATGTCTATTGATACCGCTTAGCCTTAGTTAAGGGCAGCTTTAGGAGAGCATGGGTAGTTTCTCTGGTATTCTGTAGATAAAAGGTCAATCAATCAGTGTATAGATGTTTGCGAGGGGGACCATCATTTCCGCAGATAAGGAAATATTAAATGAGAAATATTCATAAATTAATTTGTGCATAATAGAATGAATATCATGAACTTTATATATGTAGCTTAGCTATCACGTGCATTAAACAGTTGTAAACCAGATGCAGTCCCGTCTTGCTAAAAGTTGACAAGGAACAAGTCCCAAAGGCAATACATATGAAACAAAAGAATTATTGTGTAACAAAATGATATATGCACCACCGGGAGACTTCCAAGGCACATACTGGTTATTTCATGAAAAACGAATAAACCATTCCATTGGCAAAACAGGGAAATCATAAGGGTAGCGTGAAAATACATTATTCACATTGACTATATGATGAAACTGCATGATTCATAGTTTTACTCAAAAGGTGGTGTTGATTTTAGGGGGAAAAATGACATAGTTGGTGTGGTTTATTTCAAAAAAAAAAGAAAAAAAGCTTTTTTTATTTTATGAAATCACAAAAAATAATATACTAGATGATTTGGTTTATACTTCCAAAATTCATATTAAGTTAAAAATATGTTGTTGATCTTATGATAAAAAGTCGATTTATGGACACTGTTTACTGAATCAAAAGGCATTCATTATTGGCCATTGCTAATGAAGGTAGTTTTCCTGAAGTTCAGGGAAGGCCGAATCACAAAGACCTGTGGCCCCTGCTTGTCTTTAAATTTTCAATCTATTTCATCATAAAATTGCTCAACCAGTTTCATAGAAACCCTTTTTTTTAATATATAATGTAGAAGTATAAANAATTGCTAATGAAGGTAGTTTTCCTGAAGTGCAGGGAAGGCCAAATCACAAAGACCTGTGGCCCCTGCTTCTCTTTAAATTTTCAATTTATTTCATCATAAAATTGTTCAACCAGTTTCATAGAAACCCTTTTTTTTAATATATAATGTAGAAGTATAAATATCATAGCTCTTCAGTTCAATCGTACGTAATTTATAAGTTTAAAATTCCAAGATTTGACTTTTTCATTGTAGAGCTTTACTTTCAACCTGAAGTACCTATATAATTTGATTTGCAGTACTTGTCAATGTTTTTTTTTTAAATTTTATTATTTTATGTATGTGTATGCGCGTGATGCATTGCAAATAAGTTGACTGTATTTCTAAAGGGTTTTGAAATACACTTGATGATAGTATTTACTCAAATTAAATAGTCATTTATGCTCTTTTCCTTATTATTTTCTTTATTCCACGTGTGATTTACTGAATATTATATTTGTTCTTATTGTTCAGGTGGTTGGACATGGAAGTCGACCTTTTGTACTTTCTCGGAAGTTTTTCCATGATCTTTCCTCTTNTGTAATTTATAAGTTTAAAATTCCAAGATTTGGCTTTTTCATTGTAGAGCTTTACTTTCAACCTGAAGTACCTATATAAGTTGATTTGCAGCACTTATCAATATTTTTTTTAAAATTTTATTATTATTTTATGTATGTGTGTGCACGTGATGCATTGCAAATAAGTTGACTGCATTTCTAAAGGATTTTGAAATACACTTGATGATAGTATTTACTCNGTTGATTTGCAGTACTTATCAATGTTTTTTTTTAAATTTTATTATTATTTTATGTATGTGTGTGCGCGTGATGCATTGCAAATAAGTTGACTGCATTTCTAAAGGATTTTGAAATACACTTGATGATAGTATTTACTCAAATTAAATAGTAATTTATGCTCTTTTCCTTATTTATTTTCTTTATTCCACATGTGATTTACTGAATATTATACTTGTTCTTGTTGTTCAGGTGGTTGGACATGGAAGTCGACCTTTTGTACTTTCTCGGAAGTTTTTCCATGATCTTTCCTCTTCTCCCTTTTCTAATGACTCTGGTAAAAGAGCTACTAATTTTTCTAATTGGCTTCAAATACAAAAGAATGATTTAATACAGGATGGAGTGACTATCCCTCCAGATTTACAGTGTGGGGAGATTGCCCATCTTTTTTCTCTTGTTTTATTCGGAGAGATTTTAGTTTCACCATGCTTGCCAAATTGTGGCATTGGGGAGGCTGATGAGTTAAAAACTCCAGAATCTTTTTCATCATGGGGAGAAGTCGGTGACATTGGTGCATCACAAAATTTGAAACATAAAGCTGATGCGTCATACAGGAGCGAAAAGGTTGAGAGATCCAAGCTTGCATCTAATGCAGATGGAGATCGCAGGGAGAAAGGTTTCCCTGGCATCAAAGTTATCCTAAAGATGGAATCAGTTATGACAGTTGATGATTTTGAATGTTTAGGATATGAAAAGGATAGTATTCATACTTTGACAGGAGATTCTACTTCAGTTGAAGAAACATGTTTGACATCTTCGTCTGACAATGTGGATGTGATTCATGAAATCGACTCTCCTAAATGTTGGGATGGTATGTCTCGATATGTTGAATANTCTTTTACACCTTCTTTCATCATAAAGTTATATCGGCCTCTCTTAACATTCATATCCCATACCCTATATTGATTTGATGTAGACTCGGGTAAAATTAACTTGTCATATGTTTTATGCTTTGCTGAAGTTGAGAAATAAACCCTACATAACCTTACCTCCAACCTAGATGTAATTAATAATCCTTTCATCATAATGTGAATCAATGACTTGGCCTTTCAAGCTTATGTTTAGTTGATGGTGAAAATTCATCAATTTAATCTTTATGCTTCAGTATAATTATTGATGATAAAATCTCCTTTGTTTTACCTTTAGCTTTGTATGAATTTTGGGATCACTCTTTCATTCTTGTATTCTTTTTCAGCTTTCTAAAGGAGATGTATCCTTCAATCTGTGCTGTATGCTTTGTCAAAATTGCTGGAGACGTGTACATTCATTCAATCATTGCTTGATGCTTGTGGACTTGTTGAAGATAATTGAGTTGGTTATTTAAATTGCTATTACTTTGNTTCTCATGATTTTTTGCAGATGGCATTTCAGTCCCAGTCTATAAAAGTGTCAACTTAGTCCTCCAACTCCTTTAATATGGGCTAACATCGTCTGCCATGAAAGACTATTTTATTATTTATCCCCAAGTTATTGTCTGGGGATTAATTTGACAGTTTCATAGACTCTAGGATTGAAATAGCCCTATGTAATTAATCTGGGCACTATTTTGACACTTTACTCATTTGTTTTTTCTTATAAAAATTGAATTCTCTTAAATTTCTAACCCATTTGGCGATTTCATAGGTGAAATGGTGGCTGAAATGGTTGCGGACACATTGGGAGTATTCCGATTAGCTGCNGTCTCATGATTTTTCGCAGATGGCATTTCTGTCCCAGTCTATAAAAGTGTCAACTTAGTCCTCCAACTCCTTTAATATTGGCTAAAATCGTCTGCCATGAAAGACTATTTTATTATTTATCCCCAAGTTATTGTCTGGGGATTAATTTGACACTTTCATTGACTCTAGGATTGAAATAGCCCTATGTAATTAATGTGGGCACTATTTTGACACTTTACTCATTTGTTTTTTCTTATAAAAATTGAATTCTCTTAAATTTCTAACCCATTTGGCGATTTCATAGGTGAAATGGTGGCTGAAATGGTTGCGGACACATTGGGAGTATTCCGATTAGCTGCTAAAGTAAGCCACTCACTTTCAGCTTTAAAGCTATTACTTTTTTTTATTGGTATGTTACGAGCAGATTAGAAGCTTATAGCTTGAGGGTCTTGAGGTTTCTAATCCCTTGGTACCTTCTGATACTTTCTGTAACTTCTAAGGAAAATTTACATTGGCAGCGCACAATTCTTATTTATTTACAAAGCTCGTACCTAAACTTCCATATTCATATATAACACTTTGGTGCTTTAAACATATGTATTAAAATACATATTTGACTTTTAAAAGATGATAATAGTGCTATTTTATGTGTTATTAAATATTTGAGTGCTTCGTTTGTAATTATGAAAGTTTAAGTGTGAGATATGTAAATATATAAGAATATTGTGCTATTTATGTAAATGCCCAANCGAGCAGATTAGAAGCTTATAGCTTGAGGGTCTTGGGTTTCTAATCCCTTGGTACCTTCTGATACTTTCTGTAACTTCTAAGGAGAATTTACATTGGCAGCGCACAATTCTTATTTACTTACAAAGCTCGCACCTAAACTTCCGTATTCATATATAACACTTTGGTGCTTTAAACATATGTATTAAAATACATATTTGACTTTTAAAAGGTGATAATAGTGCTATTTTATGTGTTATTAAATATTTGAGTGCTTTGTGTGTAATTATGAAAGTTTAAGTGTGAGATATGTAAATATATAAGAATATTGTGCTATTTATGTAAATGCCCAACTTTTAAATGCACTTTGATGATATAAACTAAACTCCTATTCTAGCACAATTTGTTGCAATGATGTGAATTATGAATGATTCTAACCAAGTATAATTGGCTCATTTTATTTCACTCTGATTCATCCTTTACTAATAATTTCTTTTCTTTCTAGCATTTAGCTAATCGGTTTGACCTTCTTCTACACCTTCTTTCATCATAAAGTTTTGGATATCGGCCTCTCTTAACATTCATATCCCATACCCTATCTTGATTTGACGTAGACTCGGGTAAAATTAACTTGTCATANCGATTATATACCAGAATCATCAGAGAAATCTTCCTCATCTACCAAAGATGGATGGGATACAACATGGAGCAAATCCTCCAAGAAAATGAAAAACGGATCCAAATGCTTTCAGACAGACCACATATCATAATCTTCAGTTCGTCAGATCAGAGATGGAAACTTTGTCACAAGAACCATCGTCATCAAAAACAAAGAAGATAAAGAAAAAGAAGAATTTTGTTGATAGCACTAGGGGTAGGATAGGGGCTGCCTCTACTAGATATGTTGTCTCGGATTCGAGAGAGAAAATCTTTGAACCCTTGACTTTGTATGATTATCTTTTTGTTCCTCCGGGGTCTGATGAACATAATGATAATGATGTTGGCTACGTTTTTACTGTTTCTGGTGATAACGTAAATCCAACTTAATATCGATCTCAATCTTCAATGTGATTTTCAAATCATACTAGAGTCTAATACGTTCAATACTAAAGAAGACTTTGACGATACTGCTTATGACAGTACCGGAAGTGAAGAACCAATCCTCAAGTGCCATGGCACGCCGTTAATAATTAACTTGGAACATCCTGATAAAGAAGATACATTGGAAGATTCAACAGCAACATCTCAAGAAGAAATCACAGAAATACTTTCCGATGAAGAAGATACATTGGAAGATTCAACAGCAACATCTCAAGAAGAAATTACAGAAATAAATTTAAAGACGTGGAAAAATGTTACCTCCAAGAATAGCTCCAACCGATAAAAGAAAACAAATTGTAATTCAAGAAGAGTTACCCCCACCTCCACAAGTGGAAAATCAACATAATCAAGATAAAGCCACAGGAACAAATAAAGTGGATTACAACGTGCTAGCACATCTTAGGAATTTGCCGACCCGACTAAGCATCTATGATGCTCTGATTCTGTCAAAGGAGATGAGGGAAGCTCTAGTTACAGCTTTGCTTGATCCAGAGATTTGCTTAGCTCAGTTGGCTAGCATATCCTCAGATGAAGTTTGCTCACTGAAAGAACAGTCAGGGGTAACCTTTATAGATGAAGACTTGCTGCTCGGTACCGCCGACCACAACAGACCTCTCTACATCTCCCTCAACATTGGCAGATTTGTGTTATCCAGAGTTTTAGTGGATCCTGGAGCATCTCTTAACTTGATGAGTCTACGGACCGTTGGCATATTTGGACTTTGACGTTCAGGAGATCATCCCCGATAAGATGATGTTAAGAGGATTTAACCAAAAGGGAGAAAGAGCCCTTAGATCAATCTCATTACTTATGAAAGTTGGAGAACTTGTAACAACCATTAAATTCCATATCATCGACGCTGAGACCTCTTTCAGTACTCTACTTGGTTGACCTTGGATCCATGAGAACAACATGGTTCCATCGTCTCTGCACCAATGCATCAAATACTGCAAAGAAAAATNACCCGACTAAGCATCTATGATGCTCTGATTCTGTCAAAGGAGATGAGGGAAGCTCTAGTTACAGCTTTGCTTGNCAGCTTTTGAATGAAATAATGTATGCTTTACTCTTATTATTTGATGTAAGAGATTCATTTAAATATATTAAAGTTGCTATCATCATCGTCACCTAATAACAAGTATTTGAGGATGGTTTATGAACTCTCATTCTTCATTCATTTTGTTTCTATTTAGTTCTATCTGAGGTGTTATCACAATTCTTTTGAAATTATCGTGAAGAACTTCTATGCATCTTACTTTAAATTTTTCATTTTTTCCTGTCATTTTTTACTAATTTTGTATATCCATCTAATTATATCGGAGTTGATCAACAACAACACGAAAATCAAATAGGAAATTACAACCAGACAATTGAAATAGGAAATAACAACAAACAAACACACTTGAAATATGAAATTGCAACAAATGGCAATATAAACTCGAATAGGGTGGATCTCAAGATGATGGTGGTGATCGAAGAGGGTTTGAAAGGTGGTTGGATGGTGATTAGTGGATGGGTAAGCAGAAAACAGCAAGGCAATGGTTTTTCTCTGGGCAGCAAGCACGCAGTAGGTATCAATGCGGAATGATTGTTCGGGATGATTGCAGCAAAGGAGGATGGTTGGAAAGCAGTGGCAGGGAAGATGGAGGGTTTGAACGACAATAATAGCGAGGATGGAGGGCTCTTTAGGGGTGCTGGCAGCAACGAGATGGGTGAAGTGGGGAGGCGGTTGCAAGTGGAAAGGAGTGCGGGGTTTGGAAGGCAGTGGCAAGGTGGACTGCAGAAAAACAACCAATGAGGGATGTTTCTGGGTGGTTGCAGCAGGTACGACAATGGTGACAACAAAGGAAGAAAAATTCAAGGGTAGTCACCACCTCGGAACAGGATAAAGTCGGAGCACAATTTGCCCGTAGATACAACCCTAGAAGGGGAAACTAGAAATGTCAATGGCTGTCCCGATAGAAAATAAGTCAAAAACTGAGAATCCAAATCTTAATACAATACATATGTATGAAAGGANCTGGAAAGCAGTGGCAGGGAAGATGGAGGGTTTGAACGACAATAATAGCAAGGATGGAGGGCTCTTTAGGGATGCTGGCAGCAACGAGATGGGTTAAGTGGGCAGGCGGTTGCAAGTGGAAAGGAGTGCGGGGTTTGGAAGGCAGTGGCAAGGTGGACGACAGAAAAACAACTAATGAGGGATGTTGCTGGGTGGTTGCAGCAAGTATGACAATGGTGACAACAAAGGAAGAAAATTCAAGGGTAGTCACCACCTCGGAACAGGATAAAGTCGGAGCACAGTTTGCCCGTAGATACAACCCTAGAAGGGGAAACTAGAAACGTCAGTGGCTGTCCCGATAGAAAATAAGTCAAAAACTGAGAATCCAAATCTTAATACAATACATATGTATGAAAGGACTAGAAAGGAAGGATAAAGGAAAATGTGCTAAAGTTTGTAAAGGAATTGAAAAAGGAGGCGCTTGGTTCGGCTCTACACTGACGTTCGGTCGTCGATTGCGGGAAATTCTGTGTTCGCCTTTTGACGGCCCATGTCATCTAATCAATGCATTTCTAAAACTATCTTCAAAAAAAATTTATCAATGAACTTAATTTGCATAGCCCAATACTTTTGGGAATTGAATCAATCATATCTCATATTTATTTTTTATCTTTACTATGACATGTTTTCTATGATGAGCATTTGGCAGCCACAGTGATATGGTTTTTTGCAATTAATTATTTTTATTTTTATTTTTATTAAATATCTAACTTTTACTGTTATTTATATATTAAGTTTATTCTCTTTTATATTTCATTTTTTAGTCTCATTCTTTTCTTGAACGTTTTAGGGTATGTTTGTGACAGCTACAGCTTATCAATAATCTGCTAATAAGCAGCTGATCCAGATAAGCTGCTAATCAGTAACTAATCCGGATAAACTGATTGTCTGTTTTGTTTGTGCTTTTGGAAAACAATTGATTTGTATTTGTTTCTAGATAAATTTATGTTCTACTCCTATGCAGTAATGTTGTCTGACAAAACTATCATAGCAACTTCTTCAAGGCTAGCCTTGCACCCTATTTGTAATCAATAAGATATATTGAAAATATAAAAAGCTCTAAATTTCATAACTTCCACACATACCTATCCTATCATCCTCTTATCTGCCAGAAACATAAATAGTTGGTTATTAGCAATATAAGAATAAAAATAAACATGAAGATGAACTTGCATTAATTCAANGGCTCTACACTGGCGTTCAGTCGTCGATTGCGGGAAATTCTGTGTTCGCCTTTTGACGGCCCATGTCATCTAATCAATGCATTTCTAAAACTATCTTCAAAAAAATTTTATCAATGAACTTAATTTGCATAGCCCAATACTTTTGGGAATTGAATCAATCATATGTCATATTTATTTTTTATCTTTATTATGACATGCTTTCTATGATGAGCATTTGGCAGCCACAATGATATGGTTTTTTGCAATTAATTATTTTTATTTTTATTTGTATTAAATATCTAACTTTTACTGTTATTTATATATTAAGTTTTATTCTCTTTTATATTTCATTTTTTAGTCTCATTCTTTTCTTGAATGTTTTAGGGTATGTTTGTGATAGCTGCAGCTTATCAATAATTTGCTGATAAGCAGCTGATCCAGATAATCTGCTAATCAGTAACTAATCCGGATAAACTGATTGTTTGTTTTGTTTGTGCATTTGGAAAACAGTTGATTTGTAGTTGTTTCTGGATAAATGTCCGTTCTACCCCTGTGCAGTAATGTTGTCTGACAAAACTATCATAGCAACTTCTTCAAGGCTAGCCTTGCACCCTATTTGTAATCAATAAGATATATTGAAAATATAAAAAGCTCTAAATTTCATAACTTTCACACATACCTATCCTATCATCCTCTTATCTATGGGAAACATAAATAGTTGGTTATTAGCAATATAAGAATAAAAATAAACATGAAGATGAACTTGCATTAATTCAACTGATAATAGCCTTCAAGATGCGAAGATTTATGTCCCAATGACTCTCTATAAAGCTATCTTATAAATGAAAAGTTATGCCATGTGAATCACTAGCCATTTGTAAATATCAAGAATTATCTGGAAAATTACTTTTGAAGTGCATATACTGCTTTTTTCCTTCATTTTCACTTAGAAAACACAAGCAGCTTGCATTATACAATTAATGTCTCTAAATTTTTAAGCAAGAAAAAAAATGCTTGCAGAAATGAAGAGAAATTCTCACGACATAATTTTGTATATTCTAGTCAATATAAAAACAAAAAAGAAAAAAAAAATCTATAAAACCCTCATTTTACAGTAATTCAAAGAAAATCAATTAATTGGCTTTCAGCGCCTATTGCTTCACTATTAAATTAAAACATGCCTTCAAATTCCAAATATAACAAGTCAAGAGACCATACTCAGCAAGGTCTCATTGGTCCCATGATTTTGAGCTTTCAGAAAAAATAAATATCAACTAGTTGATCCAGATAATCTTAAACAAAAAATAGATGAACATTAAAATTATCCAAGTCACTTAACTAAAAAAATATGATTCATGTTCAGCACTTACTTTCATAAGTATAAATGATATGCATAGCAGCCAAGATAATTAATGTAAGTTTTAAAAAACAAAGCTAGATTAGCTATAGAATTATGAAACTTAAATACAAGACATAATAAGATTATCATCTAATTTTAGTTGTGTGATTGCAGCTTAATGTTAGATCCATGTGATTTGATCAGGAAGGAGAAGAAGAACCTGCAAACTTCCGATGCTAGGAGGAAGACGTCGATATGGAACTCTTCTTCTCGTGCTCCGAAGAAGAAGATTCAAGGAGATCTTTGCTAATCGACGAAGGAAAGCCGCGATAACTCATGCGCAAGCCTCTTTTGCTCGCAATCTCGTCGAGGGGAAATGGGAGATCGGCTGCTCTCTCGTGAAGCAGAGCTTAAGGGCAAGCAAATAAAAGCCCGAAAGAAAAATGCAGGCCGCGGGGGCTCTCCCATGATCGCGTTTATTAAAGAACTCGATCCGCTTTTTGCGATAAGCGGATGGAACACGCAAAACAATTATAATCCCAACGTTTTCAAAATGCCATCGCAGCGAAAAAGCTGCCCTAAACAGGGCTTTAATTAATCCAGTCTTGATGAAATTGTGCACATTTTCCGAAATTCAGCGTGTCTTAGTTTTTATTTCATTTGTACTCTCCATGTCTCACAATATTAGTGCTCTTATGCAGTCAAATCTGTTAAAGGAATCATAGTTTTCCGTGCCATCTGAGATGGATATCTCATCTTGATTATAAAAAAAAATACTTTTTATTCTATGCATTGAATAAATTTTGTTCGTATAATCCTTGTCCTACTATTCAATTCATGACATTAATTTATTATTGTCTATTTTTAAGTTGCATCACGAGTTGCACTCTTTTATTTATTTTTTATTTTTTTTTTTGGGGAGAGGGGGGGGTGTGGTGCGCTCAAACTGAACCATAGCAAACCCCTCTCCTGCTACTTTATGGTGAGGGTGGTTGTGGGCTCATCTCTCTCAAATTAAAATGTATCTATTCATAAACTTTTAATTACTTGTCACCATGATTTTCTAATTTTAATCTTGTTGATCAATTCCCCAGCTATCTTGAATGAAAGATATTTTAATGTTATAGTACACTAATTCTTATTATAAACTTTATTTTCATGAGCAGGAGGATATTATCGCCAAAATGGATGTATTGAACCCACAAGTATGTTTTTTAATGTGCTTTCAGTACCCTCTGAAACTCTTTACATTATGTTATATTATTTGAATGTTTCAGTGGAAGGGTTATGTTCTTTTTAAAATATTGATTCGTAGGTTGATTTCTATGCAGAGTTGCAGAAGGCTATTGGAAATTATGGTTCTAGATAATCACGTTACCGTGAGGCGAATGCATCAAACTGCCACTCCAGCTCCTCCACCGACAATTTTGCAGAGCCTTTTTCCTTCAAACTTTAAGAGACCAACCTTAAAGCTGAGAAAGCATTATTTTGCTAATCCTATGAGCACCAGAATGCTTTAAGTTGCACCTTCAAAGGCCTCTTTTAAACGATTTTATCATGTGAAAGATGGAAATAAAATTTTCATAAAGCCTTGGTCGGGTATGAACATTTTGCACAGTTTCAATGTCTGGCTATCTGATTTAACATCTGAAATAATTTTTGCCAATTTGGCAAAGTTAGTGTTGTTTCAAACCTGATGGACCTTATGGAGGACTGATAATCTCATGTTCTCCCGAACTGCCATTTAAGGGCCTTGGGTTCTATATATTTTTAGGCTTGTTGCTAAGATTGCAGGTCTCAATCAAAATTATTCAATTTTGGTTGGTTTGNTAGAATGCTTTAAGTTGCACCTTAAAAGGCCTCTTTTAGACGATTTTATCACGTGAAAGATGGAAATAAAATTTGCATAAAGCCTTGGTCGGGTATGAACATTTTGCACAGTTTCAATGTCTGGCTATCTGATTTAACATCTGAAATAATTTTTGCCAATTTGGCAAAGTTAGTGTTGTTTCAAACCTGATGGATCTTATGGAGGACTGATAATCTCATGTTCTCCCGAACTGCCATTTAAGGGCCTTTGGTTCTATATATTTTAGGCTTGTTGCTAAGATTGCAGGTCTCAATCAAAATTATTCAATTTTGGTTGGTTTGGATGATCAGAATTTTGAGTTAAGGGGAAAGTAAAAGGTTTGAAACTCACATATCAATGACTGCAAATTCACAACTAAGCAACACCCGAGGAGCAAGATTCTCGACCATAATTTCTTCTGGTTGGTTCAACTGGGAGATGGTAGCTACATCTGTAGCATTTCTGAGACAAGTTAGTCATTTTTCTTTTGGTAAATTTACATACCCGGCACACAATTCTTATGTATTTACATATCCACACCTAAACTTTTATATTTACACACATAGCACTTTGGTACTTCAAACTTATTCATGAAAGGTGTTTTTCGCTTTTAAAAAATGGTATTAGTGCTATTTTTTTGTGATATTAGAAATTTGAGTTCTATGTGTGTAAATATGTAAGTTAAGGTGCGAGATATGTAAATAGATAGGAATTGTGTGCTATATATTTATGTAAGTGCTCCTTTTTTTTCCTCAATACTATTTCCTTAAATATAGCTACAACTAACTCTTGTTCTATTTGCCAGTGACTGAATACAGTGTATGAAAACTATTAATTTCAAATAATGTCGAG
>JXCR01073372.1:73763-95626 GCA_002079205.1 Phalaenopsis hybrid cultivar
GGCGAACCCTAGTTTCCACTTCACTGCATTTCTCTTCGACGCGCTCGTCCTTCTCGTCGTCTTCGTCGCTTTAGTCTTCGTCTTTATCCTGAAGCGGCTGCTCACGATTCGTCTTCTCGAGGTTGAAAGGTTCGTCGGGCTAGGCCTCTGCGGCATCTCGTGCTCGCAGGAAAAGGGCTCACGTATGGGCTGCATCTTCTTTGCGTGTCGTTTTGGCAGTCCTCTGCTCGGCGTTTGCTCCTTTCTGCACGTGTCAGGTGCTCTACAGCGTTAATCCTCCTAGGCGCTTTTTCCTTCACGCGCCAGGTGCATTGCAGTGCTTGTCTGAAGCAGGATAATGGCCTCAGGGCTTTCCTACGCTGCCGCTCTCGCAGGTGATAATCCCGTCAAACCTGCCGATGCTACAGTGTTTCACAAACGCTGCTCCCCTTTCTACCTTGCAGATAGGCTGATGTTCCCGCGAATATACCATGATTCTATTGTAGGACATGAAGATTGCAATCTCATAAAAAAAGCGGGCAAACCAACACTATTCTTCTCTGACTCTGAAATTTTAACTCGTGCAGGAAAATACAAATTTTTACTAGTTGGAAAGTTTCAATTAAGTTGCCCTAAGATGGAAATTGTCAGGAAGGTTTTTGAAGATTTCAAACTAGTTGGGGCTTGACAGGTGGGTCTTTTCGACGGAAGACATGTTANTGACGCGCTCGTCCTTCTCTTCGTTTTCGTCTCTTTAGTCTTCGTCTTTATCCTGAAGCGGTTGCTCACTATTCGTCATCTCAAGGTTGCAAGGTTCGTCTGGCTAGGCCACTGCGGCATCTCGTGCTCGCAGGAAAAGGGCTCGCGTATGGGCTGCGTCTTCTTTGCGTGTCGTTTTGGCAGTCCTCTGCTCGGCGTTTGCTCCTTTCTGCACGTGTCACGTGCTCTACAGCGTTAATCCTCCTTAGGCGCTTTTTCCTTCACGGGCCAGGTGCATTGCAGTTCTTGTCTGAAGCAGGATAATGGCCTTAGGGCTTTCCTACGCTGCCGCTCTCGCAGGTGATAATCCCGTCAAACCTGTCGATGCTACAGTGTTTCACAAACGCAGCTCCCATTTCTACCTTGCAGATAGTCTGATGTTCCCGCGAATATACCATGATTCTATTGTAGGACATGAAGATTGCAATCTCATCAAAAAAGAAGAAAAAAAAAGCGGGCAAACCAGCACTATTCTTCTCTGACTCTGAAATTTTAACTCGTGCAGGAAAATACAATTTTTTACTAGTTAGAAAGTTCTAATTAAGTCACCCTAAGATGGAAATTGTCAGGAAGGTTTTTGAAGATTTCAAACTAGTCGGGGCTTGACAGGTGGGTCTTTTCGACGGAAGACATGTTATGATACAACTGAGCATCAAAGAAGATTACACAAGGATTTTCTCAAACAAATTTATCACAATCGAGCCCAATTGCGCCCATCTAGTTCTCATTACCTGAACTCAAGCTTTAATTCTTTGATCTACCTATCTTATATGCAATTGGGACTATCCTTGGAAAACCTTTACAGGTAGACACATCTACAGTTCATTTCTCAAGACCTTGTATTGCAAGGATTTTGATTAAAATGGATATTACACTACCAAATGTAGAAGAAGTCTGGCTTGGCTCTGTTTAAAATGGTTATTGGCAGAAAATTATTATGGAATAAAAACCTCACTACTGCAAGCACTGTAAGATATTCGGACACCTGCAAGAGAAATGTTACAGATTGCACCCACAGTTGAGAACCAGTAGTTAAAAACAATAACATGTCACTTTCAGCAAACCTGATGATAGCCAACCTGAGGAGGGAATCACCACAGGCTCTGGGAACCCTTCTCAGGACCATACTATAAGGGATGATGTTCGGACCGAAAGTTAGGATGGTCCTGCAGCTCCTATTCAGAAAGCATCAGGTGCAGAGGTTCGGACTGAAAGTTAGNTGTTATGATACAACTGAGCATCGAAGAAGATTACACAAGGATTTTCTCAAACAAATTTATCACAATCGAGCGCAATCATATGAAATTGCTCTAATGGACCCTTGATTTTGATCTTAGTCAAGAACCCCCAATTGCGCCTATCTAGTTCTCATTACCTAAACTCAAACTTCAATTCTTTGATCTACCTATCTGATATGCAATTGGGACTATCCATGGAAAACCTTTGCAGGTAGACACACCTACAGTTCATTTCTCAAGACCTTGTATTGCAAGGATTTTGATTGAAAGGGATATTACACTACCAAATGTAGAAGAAGTCTGGCTTGGCTCTGTTTACAATGGTTATTGGCAGAAAATTATTATGGAACAAAAACCTTACTACTGCAAGCACTGCAAGATATTCGGACACCTGCAAGAGAAATATTTCAGATTGCACCCATAGTTGAGAACCAACAGTTAAAAGCAGGAACATGTCACTTTCAGCAAACCTGATGATAGCCAATCTGAGGAGGGAATCACCACAGGCTTTGGGAACCCTTCTCAGGACCATACTATAAGGGATAATGTTCGAACCGAAAGTTAGGATGGTCCTGCAGCTCCTATTCAGAAAGCATCAGGTGCAGAGGTTCGGACTGAAAGTCAAGATAGCCCCGCATCTCCTATTCAGGAAGCATCAGGTGCAGAGGCGACAATTCACACTTCACATACACTGGAACCTATCGTTGTGGCAACGACTGTCATTCCTTCTAATGTGTTTCTAATATCTAATCGACCGAGGATTACATGAGCCAGTTTTAAAATGAAGAATGACAGGTTTTTACACTTCTCGGCGGAAGAAGAAGGCTGGGGGCACACTCCAACTTGAAAACTTAGTGGATGATATTTTGGTTACTCCTGACAATGACACGACACTTCAAAGTTTGTTATCTAGCTCCGCTCTTAAAACAAGAGAAAGAGGCAGGACTAAACTGGTTCGTCCCTAACTACTTGTTTTTTGCATGTTTTAAATTTTTTGAGTCTATCTGCAACCTGTTGTTGGGGTAGTACTGTACTTGGTATCGTATGGGTAGGGTGTCTCTATTAAGCCCTCTCATACAACATTTATGTATCTTTTTTATTTCGATAAAATTAGTCTTTGGGCTTTTCAAATATATATATATATATATATATACCATAGTTTGAGTCAACTCTGGTATCACTTTATTAAGGTTAAATTATGTACCTAGAAAACACCTTTCCGAATATTCGCTCCCTCACGCGTCCGTGCGCGTCGTCGATTGCGGAGGAGAAGACGCAACTCTGCTACGTCGTCTTTGCAACGTTGTCGACGAATCCACTGACGCTCGCCCGCGCTCGTCTCCTTTGCGATCGTAGTTCCTTCGCGCCCAGCAACGCAAGGCTTTTCCTCCTTCGCACTGCTTCGCGCCCTGCGACGAAACCACGACTTGCCTTCCGATCGACGTGCGCTGCTTCTGCGTTTGCGTCTGTGCCGATCGACGTTTCTTGCTGTAGAAATGACATCAGGGCGTTCCTACGCCGCGCCCTCGTCAGTGATAACCCCGTCTCCACCCCTCTTTCGAAGATGTTTCTGCAACAATACTACGACAATTTTGCTCTTGACACTGAAACCGAATTTCTCAAAAAAGCTTCCCGTAAAAATGGCAAACCTGCAATCTTTCTCACTGAGGCAGAGATTTTCACCTTNTTATCGTTGTGGCAATGACTGTCATTCCTTCTAATGCGGTTCTAATATCTAATCGACCGAGGATCACATGAGTTAGTCTTAAAATGAAGAATGCCATGTTTTTGCACTTCTCGGCGGAAGAAGAAGAAGGTTGGGGGCACACTTCAACTTGAAAACTTAATGGATGATACTTTTGTTACTTCTGACAATGACACGACACTTCAAAGTTTGTTATCTAGCTCCGCTCTTAAAACAAAAGAAAGAGGCAGGACTAAACTGGTTCGTCCCTAGCTACTTGTTTTTTGCATGTTTTAAATTTTTTGAGTCTATCTGCAACTTTTTGTTGGGATAGTATTGTACTTGGTATCGTATGGGTAGGGTGTCTCTATTAGGCCCTCTCATACAATATTTATGTATCTTTTCTATTTCAATAAAATTAGTCTCTGGGCTTTTCAAATATATATATATATATATATATATATATATATATATATATATATATATATATATATATATNACGAATCCACTGACGCTCGCTCGTCTCCTTTGCGATCGTCGTTCCTTCGCGCCCAGCAACGCAAGGCTTTTCCTGCTTCGCGCCCTGCGACGAAACCACGGCTTGCCTTTCGATCGACGTGCGCTACTTCTGCGTCTGTGTCGATCGACGTCTCTTGCTGTAGAAATGACATCAGAGTGTTCCTACGTCGCGCCCTCGCCAGTGATAACCCCGTCTCTGCCCCTCTTTCGAATATGTTTTCTCAACGATATCACGACAATTTTGCTCTTGGCACTGAAACCGAATTTCTCAAAAAAGCTTCCCGTAAAAACGGCAAACCTGCAATCTTTCTCACTGAGACAGAGATCTTCACTCTCGCTGCGCCCTGCTGATTGCTCTTAGTTGGTAAGTTTCTTTATGGAAATCCTAAACTTGAGCTAATTCGAAAGAACTTTGAACAAATGAAGCTGAAAGGGGGTTGAAAGATCAGTAAATTGGATGGTCGTCACATTCTTATTCAATTATCAAATGATGAAGACCACACATTTGTTTGCGAGAAGACTTCTTCAAATAGAAAACCAGGTGATTAAGGTTTTAAAATGGACGGTGGGTTTTGACCCTCATACTGAACCTCCTTCCATTCCTGTTTGACTACGCTTTCCAGATTTGAAGATCCACCTTTTTGATCAAGAGCTTCTATTCGCTTTAGCACCTACAGTGAATCTAACTCGGCCTTCAGAAGCCAGAATTTTGATAGAAAGTGATATTACTTTACCTTTTTTCGGGAGAAATATGGATTGGCACACAATATCAGGGATTTTGACAGCAAACAGAACTTGAACAGATATCACTTTATTGTATCCACTGTCGTATGTTTGAACATTCTCCTTCTCAATGTTATTAGTTGCATCCAAATTTAAAACCTTCAAGTAAAAACGCTTCTGGATCTGCCCTAGCTCATACATGTCCCTCCTCCGCTTCTGAGTGCATTCCACAAAATATTGAAGCACCGGTTGACACGATGCCACCTCCCCCTCCCACTATCGGAGACAATATTATCTCTGTTCTTCTGATGACAGATGGTTTACTTGGGCCCGATAGTCAGGATAGTATTGAAGCTTCACATCCCCAGGATGCATCAGGTGTTGAAGAGACATGTTTACCATCTCTTCAGAATCAGAATGTTGTTACTGCTTGTCAGGAGATGGGGGGTTCATTCTCTCCTACATGCCCAATAATTTGTTGACCACACCGATCATATGAGTCAGTCCTCGAATGAGGAATGACAGGTTTACACATCTAGAAAGAAAAAGAAGAATGAAGGCAAACTCCAGCTTGGGATCTTAATAGATGATACTCTAGTAACTTCGGGTAGTGGAATAACACTCAGCAATTTGTTAGTTATCTCCGCTCCTAGAATCAGAGGCAGAGGCAAGACCAAGCTGACTCGTGTCTAGCAGCTTATTTCATGCAAGTTTTGTTTTTTTTTTGTGTTTTATTTATGTTTCATCTTTTTACGATGCTAGTGTCTGATGTATCATATGGGTATGATACATTTTTTGGGTCCTCTCATACAACTTTTATGTATTTTTTTAATTTCAATAAAATTAGCCCAGCCTTAATAAAGTGATACCAGAGTTTACTCAAACTATGGTAGGAAAAACATATATTACTACCGACAACGAATAGACTGTTACAATCAACATACTAGAAAGGGAAATTACAACTAATACGACAAGAACTCATGCTAGGGCTCGACCCATGTGTGTTGGAGGTTAGCTAGGTGGTTGGGGAGTGAAGTTTGATCGCTGAAATGGGGTTGTAGGTGGTTCGGACAACAAGAGGGCATGGAATTATGTTGGCAGCAAAGAGGTATGCTGGGGCAGCGAGGGCAGCACGTGAGGTGGTGAGCTGAGCGGTGAGGCACGATAGGAAAAGGTTGGAACAATCATGGGAAGCAGGAAAACAACAAGTTTACTATTTTCCGGATGACGGCGGCGAAGGGCGAAGCGAGGGTGGAGAGGCTGCGAGGCAACAAGGAGTGGCTTTCCAGGACGAGGGCATCGAGCAAGAAGGACGGGACTAGGAAGAATTTAGTGAAGAACAACAAAAGTTGTTGTCCTAGGGTGGCTGCAGTAGGCAAGGACGTCGTAGAGCGTTCGTGTGCGATGGGGCAATGATAAATCACCATCTGAAAACCAAGATATAGCTGAAGTACCACTTGGAACCCTAAGATATAGGCATCGAAGGGAAGAAGAGATGCCGGCAGCTGTCTCAATATAAAACACACCAAAAACTCTTGATCCAAATCTTAATAAACATATATATATATATATATATATATGTAGGAAAAAACTAAAAAGGAATGAAGGATAATAAGAAATAAAGAATAAGAATGGAAAACGGGGCTATTTCCTTCCTTCTCTCACCATACTTTTTTCCTGCGGTGCTGTAGCAGCTACAATGCAATGAGAAAATAATGTGGGAAAAGCTCTTGTGTCAAGCTTCTGGGTTTGGGGAAGCTTCGACTTCATTCGTCGAAGTTTCTGGCTCTTCATAGCATTAAGTCATGCCTGCCAAGTTGAAGGTAAAATAAATATTTTAGTTCCCTGGTAGGCATCAAGTAGGTGTTGGTATAATAGGTATTCATTTTCTTTTGGCATAACCAAAGCCGACATTGTAGTTAGAAGAGTATTCTCACGAATCAGATAGCGAGCCATACCATTTGTAAACTACTTTTTCTACTCGTATTCAGTGAAATGTAACTGATAAACTAGTATGTGATGAGAAATCAATTCTATGGTGAAATTTGTGGCAGGCTGTATCTCTCTTAATTTTAATCACATAGGAGAAACCTCTTTTTCACTGATAGGATCTAAATCCCATTGAAGAAATACACGTTTTAAAGCTAGGGTTCATTCCTTCTGTCTGGACATCTGTTAATTGATACCTTGTTGAACTGAATCTAACATTTGAATAACCTCATGTATTATTTGAGACAACGCAAAAGGGTCTCATTTATGACATGTTGGTCCTCCCTGAGTAAGAAACAACTCAAGACTAAGTCTATAGATCTGAATGGTTCGAATTTCTTTTATCTGAGGTTGTCATTTCTCTGGTGTCGGTTTCTTAAATTCAAGATTGCCTAGGATACTCAATGTGAAGTCGGTTGGAGTCTCTCCCACGGGCTCAGTTGGAACTATGTGCATCTTTTCCTCAACTAGACATTATTTGTCTTTCTATATCTCATATTCTTCAGTGTCTACTGTGTCATTGCCAAATTTTTTAACAGCTCCCTCCCTACTCAGTAAAACAGACCATCCCCCTGATTGTATTGTCTGATTCAGTTTACCCAAATCTTTGATATTTGCAACACTTCTTGGTTGAGATAGTTTTAGGGATTCGGAATGGTTCCACCTGTTCTCCACTCTGACTTATTTTTTCCTCTAATGGGGCAGCTTGGATATTCTCTTGGTGTAATCTGGTTATAAGACCCTAAAGTTGAGCACTGCTTGTAAGACGTGGTGGTCGTCCAGTGTTGTGGTGGTCTCTCTACTCCGAAGCTAGAGTTTAAATCTTCAGTCTATAGTAAGCTCATAGGAACTCGTCGAATCTCCCGCTTTATCTTTAGATTTTCCTATTTTCCATATGTTGGCTCTTCTCTCGGCGTCCACTGATACTGGATTCCAAAGCATCGCGACCGGTCTTCTTCATCACTATAGTCTTCCCTTTAGATGGAATTCAAATCCTTGTTTCTTGCTCGCTTTCGATTCTCCAGTTCCCTCTCGAGGGTAATCTTTCCCTAGGTTTCATCCTCAATATCCGCAAGCCTCCGTTGAAGTCTGTGGATCTCTCTATATATCTCCTTTTGGGTATGCTCGAGTATGTATGTTCTTGGTGACATGACTAGGATTTAGGGTTGAGAGGTGAAATAGGGTGTAAGAGACTCATTGAAGGTGTAGAAAAACTAATTTGGGGTTGCTGATTTTGAAAATCAGCAAGGAGAAATTAGTATTAGTCAAAATTTGGCTAGGGTTTGTAAATAGGAAAGAAATATTTTTGTGGAGGTGACTTGGATAGGGGTAGATGTTAGGAAACCCTACAACATGACTAGGCTTAATATAACTCTGATATTAAATAATACTGGAGTTAACCCAAGCTATAGTAGTAAAAACATAAATTATTATAGAAANCTTTCATGAGCAGGAGGATATTATCGCCAAAATGGATGTATTGAACCCACAGGTATGTATTTTATATGCTTTCAGTACCCTCTAAAACTCTTTACATTATGCTATATTATTTGAATGTTTCAGTGGAAGGGTTATGTTCTTTTTTAAATATTGATTCGTAGGTTGATTTCTATGCAGAGTTGCAGAAGGCTATTGGAAATTATGGTTCTAGATAATCACGTTACCGTGAGGCGAATGCATCAAACTGCCACTCCAGCTCCTCCACCAACAATTTTGCAGAGCCTTTTTCCTTCAAACTTTAAGAGACCAACCTTAAAGCTGAGAAACCATTATTTTGCCAATCCTATGAGCACTAGAATGCTTTAAGTTGCACCTTAAAAGGCCTATTTTAGACGATTTTATCATGTGAAAGATGGCAATAAAATTCACATAAAGCCTTGGTCGGGTATGAACATTTTGCACAGTTTCAATGTCTGGCTATCTGATTTAACATCTGAAATAATTTTTGCCAATTTGGCAAAGTTAGTGTTGTTTCAAACCTGATGGATCTTATGGAGGGCTGATAATCTCATGTTCTCCCGAACTGCCATTTAAGGGCCTTGTGTTCTATATATTTTTAGGCTTGTTGCTAAGATTGCAGGTCTCAATCAAAATTATTCAATTTTGGTTGGTTTGGATGATCAGAATTTTGAGTTAAGGGGAAAGCAAAAGGTTTGAAACTCACATATCAATGACTGCAAATTCATAACTAAGCAACACCCTAGGAGCAAGATTCTCGACCATAATTTCTTCTGGTTGATTCAACAGGGAGATGGTAGCTACATCTGTTGCATTTCTGAGACAAGTTAGTCATTTTTTATTTGGTAAATTTACATACCTGGCACACAATTCTTATGTATTTACATATCCACACCTAAACTTTTATATTTACACACATAGCACTTTGGTACTTCAAACTTATTCATGAAAGGTGTTTTTCGCTTTTAAAAAATGGTATTAGTGCTATTTTTTTGTGATATTAGAAATTTGAGTTCTATGTGTGTAAATATGTAAGTTAAGGTGCGAGATATGTAAATACATAGGAATTGTGTGCTATATATTTATGTAAATTCTCCTTTTTTTCCTAATACTATTTCTTTAAATATAGCTACAATTAACTCTTGTTCTATTTGCCAGTGACTAAATACGGTGTATGAAAACTATTAATTTCAAATAATGTCGAGGAAAGTTCCGAGGAATTCATTTTGGGATAACTTGCTTTGACTCGGCTCAAGCCTGCAAGGCATGAGATCTGCACAAGTGGATTTAATGATAGCTGCTGAATTAGGTGAATGATTTTGTGAATTTTTCTCTTTTTATTACATCTTGTTTCAATGATTTAACCTAGCTTTGTTATTGAGTTTATTTTGATTATTTGTTAGGAATTGGAATTTATAGTTATCATTATAGTATTATATATATATCGTCGTCGTCGTCGCTCACCCTCTGCTAGGGTTTTGCGACTATGGCGAACCCTGGTTTCCACTTCACTGCATTTCTCTTCGACGCGCTCGTCCTTCTCGTCGTTTTCGTCGCTTTAGTCTTCGTCTTTATCCTGAAGCGGCTACTCGTGATTCGTCATCTCGAGGTTGAAAGGTCCATCGGGCTAGGCCTCTGCGGCATCTTGTGCTCGCAGGAAAAGGGCTCGTGTATGGCCTGCATCTTCTTTGTGTGTCATTTTGGCCGTCCTCTGCTTGGCGTTTGCTCCTTTCTGCACGCGCCAGGTGCTCTACAGCGCTAATCCTCCTTAGGCACTTTTTCCTTCACGCGCCATGTGCTCTGCAGTGCTTGTCTGAAGCAGGATAATGGTCTCAGGGCTTTCCTACGCCGCCGCTCTCACGGGTGATAATCCCGCCAAACCTGTCGATGCTACAGTGGTTCACATACGCAGCTCCCCTTTCCACCTTGCAGATAGTTCGATGTTCCCGCAGATATACCATGATTCTGTTGTAGGACATGGAGATTGCAATCTCATAAAAAAAGTAGAGAAAAGGCGGGCAAACCAACACTATTCTTCTCTGACTCTGAAATTTTAACTCATGCAGGAAAATACAATTTTTTATTAGTTGGAAAGTTTCAATTAGGTCGCCCTAAGATGGAAATTGTCCGGAAGGTTTTTTAAGATTTCAAACTAGTTGGGGCTTGGCAAGTGGGTCTTTTCGACGGAAGACATGTTATGATACAGCTGAGCATCGAAAAAGATTACAAAAGGATTTTCTTAAAGAAATTTATCACAATCGAGCGCAATCATATGAAATTGCTCAAATGGACCCTTGATTTTGATCTTAGTCAAGAACCCCCAATTACGCCTATCTAGTTCTCATTACCTGAACTTAAGCTTCAATTCTTCGATCTACCTATCTTATATGCAATTGGGACTATCCTTGGAAAACCTTTCCAGGTAGACACACCTACAGTTCATTTCTCAAGACCTTCTATTGCAATGATTTTGATCAAAAGGGATATTACACTACCAAATGTAGAAGAAGTCTGGCTTGGCTCTGTTTACAATGGTTATTGGTAGAAAATTATTATGGAACAAAAACCTCACTACTGCAAGCACTACATGATGTTCGGACACCTGTAAGAGAAATGTTTCAGATTGCACCCACAGTTGAGAACAATAGTCAAAAGCAGGAACATGTTGATTTCAGCAAACCTTATGACAGCCAACCTGAGGAGGGAATCACCACAGGCTCTGAGAACCATTCTCAGGAACATACTATAACGGATAATATTCGAACCAAAAGTTAGGATGGCCTCGCAACTCCTATTCAGAAAGCATCAGGTGCAGAGGTTCGGACTGAAAATCAGGATAGCCCCACATCTCCTATTCAGGAAGCACCAGGTGCAGAGTCGACAATTCACACTTCACATATACTGGAACCTATCGTTGTGGCAACGACTGTCCTTCCTTCTAATGCAATTCTAATATCTAATCAACCAAGGATCACATGAGTCAGTATTCAAATGAAGAATGACAGATTTTTACACTTCTCGGCGGAAGAAGGCTGGGGCCACACTCCAACTTGGAAACTTAATGGATGATACTTCGGTTACTTCTGACAATGACACGACACTTCAAAGTTTGTTATCTAGCTCTGCTCTTAAAACTAGAGGAGGCAGGACTAAACTGGCTCGTCCCTAGCTACTTGTTTTTTGCATGTTTTAAATTTTTTGAGTCTATCTGCAATCTTTTGTTGGGGTAGTACTGTACTTGGTATCGTATGGGTAGGGTGTCTCTATTGGGCCCTCTCATACAACCTTTATGTATGTTTTCTATTTCAATAAAATCAGTCTTTGGGCTTTTCAAATATATATATATATATATACCATAGTTTGAGTCAACTCTGGTATCACTTTATTAAGGCTAAATTCTGTACTTTAAAAACACCTTTTCGAACATCGCTCCCCCACGCGTCCGTGCGCGTCATTGATTGCGGCGGAGAAGACGTGACTTTGTTGCATCGTCTTCGCAGTGTTGTCGACGACTCCACTGGCGCTCGCTCGCCCGCCCGCACTCGTCTCCTCTGCGATCGTCGTTCCTTCACGCCCAACAACGCAAGACTTTTCCTCCTTCGCGTTGCTTCGCGCCCTGCGACGAAACCACGGCTTGCCTTTCGATCGACGTGCGCTGCTTCTGCGTCTACGTCTGTTCTGATCGACGTTTCTTGCTGTAGAAATGGCATCAGGGCGCTCTTACGCTCCGCCCTCGCCAGTGATAACCCCGTCTCCGCCCTTCTTTCGAATATGTTTTTGCAACGATACCACGACAATTTTGTTTTTGGCACTGAAACCGAATTTCTAAAAAAAGCTTCCCTATAAAAACGGCAAACCTGTAATCTTTCTCACTGAGGCAGAGATCTCCACCCTAGCCGGGCCCTGCCAACTGTTCTTAGTTGGTAAGTTTCTTTATGGAAATCCTAAACTTGAGCTAATTCAAAAGAACTTTGAACAAATGAAGCTAAAAGGGGGTTGAAAGATCGATAAATTGGATGGTCGCCACATTCTTATTAAATTATCAAATGATGAAGACTACATCCATTTGTTTGCGAGAAGACTTCTTCGAATAGAAAACCAGGTGATGAAGGTTTTAAAATGGACGGTAGATTTTGACCCTCGTACTGAACCTCCTACCATTCATGTTTGGCTGCGCTTTCCAGATTTGAAGATCCACCTTTTGATCAAGAGCTTCTCTTCGCTTTAGCGATGGTGTACGGTAAATCCCTCAAAACTGACACGCCTACAGTAAATCTAACTCGGCCTTCAGAAGCCAGAATTTTGATAGAAAGAGATATTATTTTACCTTTTCCGGAAGAAATATGGATTGGCACACATTATCAGGGATTTTGGCAGCAAGCAGAACTTGAACAGATACCACTTTATTATACCCGTTGTCGTATGTTTGGACATTCTCCTTCTCAATGTTATCAGTTGCATCCAAATTTAAAACCTTCAAGTAAAAAAGCTTCTGGATCTGTCTCACCTCATACCTGTTCCTCCTTCGCTCCTGAGTGCATTCCACGGACTATTGAAACACTGTTTGACACGATGCCACCCCCCCTCCCACTATCGGAGACAATACTATCTTTGTTCTTCCGATGGCAGATAGTTTACTTGGGCCCGATAATCAGGATAGTATTGAAGCGCCACATCCCCATGATGCATCAGGTGTTGAAGAGGCATGCTTGCCATCTCTTCAGAATCATAATGTTGTTACTGCTAGTCAGGAGCCAGGGGCTCATTCTCTCCTACATGCCCAACAATCTATTGAACACACCGATCATATGAGCAGTCCTCGAATGAGGAATGACATGTTTACACATCTAGAAAGAAAAAGAAGAATGAAGGTACACTCCAGCTTGGGAACTTAATAGATGATACTCTAGTAACTTCAGGTAATGGAACGACACTCAGCAATTTGTTAGCTATTTCCGCTCCTAGAACCAGATGCAGAGGCAAGACTAAGCTGGTTTTTGTCTAGCAGCTTATTTCATGCAAGTTTTGTTTTTTTGTGTTTTATCTATGTTTCTTCTTTTTACGATGCTAGTGTCGGATGTATCATATGGGTAGGGCACTTTTTTTGGGTCCTCTCATACAACCTCTATGTATCTTTTCAATTTCAATAAAATTACCCCTTAGGCGTTTATATATATATATATATATATATATATTCGATAGTATGATCGATCTTTGTTGTTTTAAGTTTATTTTTATTATTTGTTAGGAAAGGTGTTTTCTAGGTATAGAATTTAGCCTTAATAAAGTGATACCAGAGTTGACTCAAACTATGGTAGAAAAAACATATATTATTACCGACAACAAATAAGCTGTTACAATCAACATACTAGAAAGGGAAAGTACAACTAATACGAAAAGAACTCATGCTAGGGCTCGGCCCATGTGTGTTGGAGGTTAGCTAGGTGGTTGGGGAGTGAAGTTTGATGGTTGAAATGGGGTTGTAGGTTATTGGGACAACAAGAGGGTCTGGAATCGTGTTGGAAGCAAAGAGGTATGCTGGGACAGCGAGGGCAGCATGTGAGGTGGTGAGTTGAGCGGTGAGGCACGATAGGAAAAGGTTGGAACAATCATGGGAAGCAGGAAAACAACAAGTTTATTGTTTTCCGAATGACGACGGCGAAGGGCGAAGCTAGGGAGGAGGGGCTGCAAGGCAGCAAAGAGTGGCTTTCCAGGACGAGGTCATCGAGCAAGAAGGACGGTAATGGGAAGAATGTAGTGAAGAACAACAGAAGTTGTTGTCCTAGGGTGGCTGCAGTAGGCAAGGACTTGGTAGAGCGGTCTTGTGCGATGGAGCAATGATAAATCGCTATCTGAAAACCAAGATACAGCTGAAGTGCCACTTGGAACTCTAAGATATAGGAAGTGAAGGGAAGAAGAGATGTCAACAGCTATCTCAATATAAAACACACCAAAAACTCCTGATCCAAACCTTAAAAGGATAATAGGAAATAAAGAATAAGAATGGAAAACGGGGATATTTCCTTCCGCCTCTCACCATACTTTTTCCCACGTTGTTGTAACAGCTACAATACAATGAGAAAATAATGTGGGAAAAACTCGTGTGAATCTTCTGAGTTTGGGGAAGCTTCGACTTCATTCGTCGAAGTTTCTGGCTCTTCATAGCATTAAGTCATGCCTGCCAAGTTGAAGGTAAAATAAATATTTTAGTTCCCTAGTAGGCATCAAGTAGGTGTTGTCGTTCCAAAGCACATTTTGGTATAATAGGTATTCATTCTCTTTTGGCATAACCGAAGATGGCATTGTAGTTAGAAGAGTATTCTCACGAATCAGGCATCGAGCCATACCATTTGTAAACTACTTTTTCTACTCGTATTCAGTGAAATGTAACTGATAAACTAGTATGTGATGAGAAATCAGTTTAGGGTGAAATTTGTGGCAGGTTGTACCCCTCTTAATTTTAATCACACAGGAGTGACCTCTTTTTCACCGATAGGATCTAAATCCCATTGAAGAAATACACATTTTAAAGCTAGGGTTCATTCCTTCTGTCTGGACATCTGTTAATTGATACCTTGTTGAACTGAATCTAACATTTGAATAACCTCATGTATTCTTTGAGACAACGCAAAAGGGTCCCATTTATGACATGTTGGTCCTCCCTGAGTAAGACACAACTCAAGACTAAGTCTATAGATCTGAATGGTTTGAATTTCTTTTATTTGAGGTTGTCATTTTTCTAGTGTCGGTTTCTTAAACTCAAGATTGCCTAGGATACTCAATGTGAAGTTGGTTCGAGTCTCTCCCACGGGCTCAGTTGGAACTATGTTCATCTTTTCCTCAACTAGACATTATTTGTCTTTCTATATCTCATCTTCTTCAGTGTCTACTGTGTCATTACCAAATTTTTCAACAACTCCCTCCCTGCTCAGTAAAACAGACCATCCCCCTAATTGTGCAGTCTGATTCAATTTACCCATATCTTTGGTATTTGCATCACTTCTTGGTTGAGATAGTTTTAGGGATTCAGAATGTTTCCACCTGTTCTCCACTCTGACTTATTTTTTCCTCTGATGGGGCAGCTTGGATATTCTCCTGGTGTAGTCTGGTTATAAGACCTTAAAGTTGAGCACTGCTTGTAAGACGTGGTGGTCGTCCAGTGTTGTGGTCTCTCTACTCCGAAGCTAGAGTTTAAATCTTCAGTCTATAGTAAGCTCGTAGGAACTCGTCGAATCTCCCGCTTTATCTTTAGATTTTCCTATTTTCTATATGTTGGCTCTTCTCTCGGCGTCCGTTGATACTGGATTCCAAAGCATCGCGATCGGTCTTCTTCATCACTAAAGTTTTCCCTTTAGAAGGAATCCAAATCCTTGTTTCTTGCTCGCTTTCGATTCTCCAGTTCCCTCTCGAGGGTAATCTTTTCCTAGTTTTCATCCTCAATATCCGCAAGCCTCCGTTGAAGTCTGTGGATCTCTCTATATATCTCATTCTGGGTAGGCTCGAGTATGTATCCTCTTGGTGACATAACTAGGATTTAGGGTTGAGAGGTGAAATAGGGTGTAAGAGATTCATTGAAGGTGTAGAAAAACTAATTTGGGGTTGCTGATTTTGAAAATCAGCAAGGAGAAATTAGTATTAGTCAAAATTTGGCTAGGGTTTGTAAATAGGAATGAAATATTTTTGTGGAGGTGACTTAGATAGGGGTAGATGTTAGGAAACCTTACAACATGACTAGGGTTAGTATAACTCTGATATTAAATAATATTGGAGTTAAACCAAGCTATAGTAGTAAAAACATAAATTATTATAGAAAACCAATAGACAGATACAATCAATCCACTAGAAAGGGAAATAACAACAAATAAGACACGAACTCACGCTAGGGCTTGACCCATGGATGGTGGAGGTTTCCTAGGTGGTCGGGGAGTGAAGTTAGATGGTCGAAATGGGGTTGTAGGAGGTTGGGACGGCCAAAGGAGGGTCTGGAATCGTGTTGGCAGCAAAGCAGTATGTTGGGACTGCGAGGGCAGCAGGTGAGGTGGTGAACGGAGCGGTAGGAAATGGCTGGAACAGTCTGGGGACAGCAGGAAAACAGCAGGTTTACTGTTTTCCGGGTAACTACAGTGAAGGGGCGAAGGGTGGTTGGGGGTGGAGGGGTGGGGGAGAGATGGGAGGTGGTGTGGGGGGCTAGAGTGCTACAGGGCAGCAAGGAGTGGTTGTTCGGGATTGGGGCAGCGAGTAAGAAGGGCGGGAATGAGAAGACTGCAGTGATAAACTGCAAAAGATGTCCTAGGGGCTGTTGCAGCACGGAAGAACGTTGTGGAACGGCGGGGNTACTGTTTTCCGGGTAACTACAGTGAAGGGGCGAAGGGTGGTTGGGGGTGGAGGGGTGGGGGAGAGATGGGAGGTGGTGTGGGGGGCTAGAGTGCTACAGGGCAGCAAGGAGTGGTTGTTCGGGATTGGGGCAGCGAGTAAGAAGTGTGGGAATGAGAAGACGCAGTGATAAACTGCAAAAGATGTCCTAGGGCTTGCTGCAGCACGGAAGAACGTTGTGGAATGGCGGGGTGTGATAGGGGAAGGATAAATCACCACGTGGAAGCCAAGATACAACCGAAGTACCGCTTGGAACCTTTGGATATAGCCCTCGAAGTGACGAGGAGACGCTAGCGACTGTCCCAAGATAAAACACACCAAAAACTCTTAATTCAAATCCTAATAGAAAAGAAAGAATAAGAAAGAAAACGAGATTGTTTCAGAAGATTTACATACATACTGCTTAATTTTTTTGTATTTACATATATAACATCTAAACTTCAATTTTTACATACATACCACCTTACCTATACATAAAAAGGTGTATTTCACTATTTGAAGTTAAAATGGTGATATTTTTTGTCATATGAACATTTTGGGTGGTATAAATATATAATGTGAAGTTTAGGTTAATTTTAGGTTGCTGCAGGGCAGCAAGGAGTGGTTGTTCGGGATGGGGGCAGCAAATAAGAAGGGCGGGAATGAGAAGAATGCAGTAATAAACTGCAAAAGTTGCTGTCCTGGGGGCGCCTGCAGCACGTAAGAACTTTGTGGGGCTGTGGGATGTGATGGGGGAAGGATAAATCACCACGTGGAAGCCAAGGTACAACCAAAGCACCACTTGGAACCTTAGGATATAGCCCTTGAAGAGGAGAAGAGATGCTAGCAGCTGTCCCGATATAAAACACACCAAAAACTCTTAATCCAAACCCTAATAGGAAAGAAAGAATAAGAGAGAAAACGAGATTTTTTTGATAGCCCGTCTCCCGCAATTTGTTTTCTCATTGGACTATAGAAGCTACAGTACCGCGAGAAATTAGTGCGGAAAATGCTCCCACGTCAAGACACTGTTGAAGGTTCTTCTCACATAAAAACTGGTGTTATTTACTTGAAAAACTAGAGCGTAAATGCAATTCATCCCCTTCAGTGGATTAAACAATCCTATTCGTGAAGGTTCTGCATTTTGCATTAAAATAAAATCAAAAATTACAAAAGAGAGCTATAAAAGCTACACAAAAGAAACATGGTTGGCATCTTCCTCAACCACGCTAAAAAAATCGGTAAATAGTAACAAATATGATCCTCCCAAAAGAAAGACCTATCCAAAGCGAGCCTAGCACAAAAATGGGTCGCTTTGTCTGTTACTTCTACAAATACTTCCATGCTACCTCTTACGATTGAACAACAAATATTCTAAAATTACAAGGACATAAGAGCTCAATAGCATGGTATTTTCTCTCTATTTTACATTTTTGGTCTGTTAATTTTTTTTTTTTTCTTTCAGAAGATTTACAAACATACTGTTTTTTTTTTTTTTTTTGTATTTACATATCTAACATTTGAACTTCAATTTTTACATACATACCACCTTACCTATACATAAAAGGGTGTATTTCACTATTTGAAGTTAAAATGGTGATATTTTTTGTCATATGAACATTTTGGGTGGTATAAATATATGATGTGAAGTTAAGGTGTTACATATGTAAATACATATGAATTGGGTGGTATGTACGTATAAAAAAGTCTTAAATAATTTCTAATTTGGGAAGAGTTTATAAAATTAAAAGTACATACAACATAAAGTATGCACAAGAATTTCTTATGTGGTTCGGCCAAACCCCAAAACTAGCCTACTCCAAGCCTAGCCAAATCCACGGACTAGATCACACTATCAAATTAAAAAATCTCATCCACATCAAGTGTATTTGGAGAAAACCTTACAAATCAAAATCACAAATTTAAAATACAAAATCTTTCATAGTTTAATTTAAAAACATTAAAATAAAATCAATTTTCAAATTTCACTAACACTTAATGAAATGCTATAGCAAATGAAAATTTAGACTAAAAATTCAATCGATCTCATGGCCCTCCGATTGTTACACAAACACCTTGTTGTTGATAAATGAACTCGNTTTCACCTTAGCTGTGCTCTGCTGACTGCTCTTAGTTGGCAAGTTTCTTTATGGAAATCCTAAACTTGAGCTAATTCGAAAGAACTTTGAACAAATGAAGCTGAAAGGGGGTTGAAAGATCGGTAAATTGGATGGTCGCCACATTCTTATTCAATTATCAAATGATGAAAACCACCCATTTGTTTGCGAGAAGACTTCTTCAAATAGAAAACCAGGTGATGAAGGTTTTAAAATGGACGGTGGATTTTGACCCTCGTACTGAACCTCCTACCATTCCTGTTTGACTGCGCTTTCCAGATTTGATGATCCAACTTTTGATCAAGAGCTTCTCTTTGCTTTAGCACCTACAGTGAATCTAACTCGGCCTTCAGAAGCCAGAATTTTGATAGAAAGGGATATTAATTTACCTTTTTTCGGGAGAAATATGGATTGACACACAATATCAGGGATTTTAGCAGCAAATAGAACTTGAACAGATGCCACTTTATTGTACCCATTGCCATATGTTTGGACATTCACCTTCTCAATGTTATTAGTTGCATCCAAATTTAAAACCTTCACGTAAAAACGCTTCTGGATCTGCCCTAGCTCATACATGTCCCTCCTCCGCTCCTGAGTGCATTCCACAGACTATTGAAACACCGGTTGACACGATGCCACCTCCCCCTCCCACTACCGGAGACAATACTGTCTCTGTTCTTCCGATGGCAGATGGTTTACTTGGGCCCGATAATCAGGATAGTATTGAAGTTTCACATCCCCAGGATGCATCAGGTGTTGAAGAGACATGTTTACCATCTCTTCAGAATCAGAATGTTGTTACTGCTTGTCAGGAGATGGGGGTTCATTCTCTCCTACATGCCCAACAATCTGTTGACCACACCGATCATATGAGCCAGTCCTCAAATGAGGAATGACAGGTTTACACATCTAGAAAGAAAATGAAGAATGAAGGCAAACTCCAGCTTGGGAACTTAATAGATGATACTCTAGTAACTTCGGGTAATGGAACAACACTCAACAATTTGTTAGTTGTCTCCACTCCTAGAACCAGAGGCAGAGGCAAGACCAAGCTGACTCGTGTCTAGCAGCTTATTTCATGCAAGTTTTATTTTTTCTTGTGTTTTATCTATGTTTCATTTTTTTACGATGCTTGTGTCTGATGTATCATATGGGTATGACACATTTTTTTGGTCCTCTCATACAACATTTATGTATCTTTTTAATTTCAATAAAATTACCCCAGCCTTAATAAAGTGATACCAGAGTTGACTCAAACTATGGTAGGAAAAACATATATTATTACCGACAACGAATAGACTGTTACAATCAACATACTAGAAAGGGAAATTACAACTAATACGACAAGAACTCATGCTAGGGCTCGACCCATGTGTGTTGGAGGTTAGCTAGGTGGTTGGGGAGTGAAGTTTGATCGTTGAAATGGGGTTGTAGGTGGTTCGGACAATAAGAGGGTTTGGAATTATGTTGGCAGCAAAGAGGTATGCTGGGACAGCGAGGGCAGCACGTGAGGTGGTGAGCTGAGCGGTGAGGCACGATAGGAAAAGGTTGGAACAATCATGGGAAGCAGGAAAACAACAAGTTTACTGTTTTCCGGATGACGACGGCGAAGGGCGAAGCGAGGGTGGAGGGGCTGCGGGGTAGCAAGGAGTGGCTTTCCAGGACGAGGGCATCGAGCAAGAAGGGCGGGACTGGTAAGAATGTAATGAAGAACAACAGAAGTTGTTGTCCTAGGGTGGCTGTAGTAGGCAAGGACGTCGTATAGCGTTCGTGTGCGATGGGGCAATGATAAATCACCATCTGAAAACCAAGATACAGCTGAAGTACCACTTGGAAACCTAAGATATAGGCATCGAAGGGAAGAAGAGATGTCGGCAACTGTCTCAATATAAAACACACCAAAAACTCTTGATCCAAACCTTAATACACACATATATATATATANATAGGAAAATTAAAAAGGAACGAAGGATAATAAGAAATAAAGAATAAGAATGGAAAACGTGGCTATTTCCTTCTGTCTCTCACCATACTTTTTTCCTGTTGTGCTCTAGCAGCTACAATACAATGAGAAAACAATGTGGGAAAAGCTCTTGTGTCAAGCTTCTGGGTTTGGGGAAGCTTCGACTTCATTCGTCGAAGTTTCTGGCTCTTCATAGCATTAAGTCATGCCTGCCAAGTTGAAGGTAAAATAAATATTTTAGTTCCCTGGTAGGAATCAAATAGGTGTTGTCGTTCCAAAGCACAATTTGGTATAATAGGTATTCATTCTCTTTTGGCATAATCGAAACCGGCATTGTAGTTAGAAAAGTATTCTCACGAATCAGATAGCGAGCCATACCATTTGTAAACTACTTTTTCTACTCGTATTCAGTGAAATGTAACTCATAAACTAGTATGTGATGAAAAATCAATTCTATGGTGAAATTTGTGGCAGGCTGTATCCCTCTTAATTTTAATCACACAGGAGAGACCTCTTTTTCACTGATAGGATCTAAATCCCATTGAAGAAATACACATTTTAAAGCTAGGGTTCATTCCTTCTGTCTGGACATCTGTTAATTGATACCTTGTTGAACTGAATCTAACATTTGAATAACCTCATGTATTCTTTGAGACAACGCAAAAGGGTCTCATTTATGACATGTTGGTCCTCCCTGAGTAAGAGACAACTCAAGACTAAGTCTATAGTCTCTCCCACGGGCTCAGTTGGAACTATGTGCATCTTTTCCTCAACTAGACATTATTTGTCTTTCTATATCACATCTTCTTCAGTGTCTACTGTGTCATTACCGAATTTTTCAACAGCTCCCTCCCTACTCAGTAAAACAGACCATCCCTCTGATTGTACAGTCTGATTCAATTTACCCAAATATTTGGTATTTGCAACACTTCTTGGTTGAGATAGTTTTAGGAAACCCTACAACATGCCTAGGCTTAGTATAACTCTGATATTAAATAATACTGGAGTTAACCCAAGCTATAGTAGTAAAAACATAAATTATTATAGAAAACAAATAGACAGTTACAACCAATCCACTA
>JXCR01073372.1:95813-107243 GCA_002079205.1 Phalaenopsis hybrid cultivar
GCTGGAACAGTCTGGGGACAGCAGGAAAACAGCAGGTTTACTGTTTTCCGGGTAACTACAGTGAAGGGGCGAAGGGTGGTTGGGGGTGGAGGGGTGGGCGAGAGATGGGAGGTGGTGTGGGGGGCTAGAGTGCTACAGGGCAGCAAGGAGTGGTTGTTCGGGATTGGGGCAGCGAGTAAGAAGGGCGGGAATGAGAAGACTGCAGTGATAAACTGCAAAAGATGTCCTAGGGGCTGTGCAGCACGGAAGAACGTTGTGGAACGGCAGGGTGTGATAGGGGAAGGATAAATCACCACATGGAAGCCAAGATACAGCCGAAGCACCGCTTGGAACCTTTGGATATAGCCCTCGAAGTGACGAGGAGACGCTAGCGGCTGTCCNGCCAAGATACAACCGAAGCACCGCTTGGAACCTTTGGATATAGCCCTCGAAGTGACGAGGAGACGCTAGCGGCTGTCCAAGATAAAACACACCAAAAACTCTTAATCCAAATCCTAATAGAAAAGAAAGAATAAGAAAGAAAACGAGATTGTCTTAGAAGATTTACATACATACTGCTTAATTTTTTTGTATTTACATATATAACATCTAAACTTCAATTTTTACATACATACCACCTTACCTATACATAAAAAGGTGTATTTCACTATTTAAGTTAAAATGGTGATATTTTTTGTCATATGAACATTTTGGGTGGTATAAATATATAATGTGAAGTTTAGGTNTTTAGAAGATTTACATACATACTGCTTAATTCTTAATTTTTTTGTATTTACATATATAACATCTAAACTTCAATTTTTACATACATACCACCTTACCTATACATAAAAAGGTGTATTTCACTATTTGAAGTTAAAATGGTGATATTTTTTGTCATATGAACATTTTGGGTGGTATAAATATATAATGTGAAGTTTAGGTTAATTTTAGGTTGCTACAGGGCAGCAAGGAGTGGTTGTTCGGGATGGGGGCAGCGAATAAGAAGGGCGGAAATGTGAAGACTGCAGTAATAAACTGCAAAGTTGCTGTCCCGGGGGCGGCTGCAGCACGTAAGAATGTTGTGGGGCTGTGGGATATGATGTGGGAAGGATAAATCACCACGTGGAAGCCAAGGTACAACCAAAGCACACCGCTTGGAACCTTAGGATATAGCCCTTGAAGAGAAGAAGAGACGCTGGCGGCTGTCCCAATACAAAACACGCCAAAAACTCTTAATCCAAACCCTAATAGGAAAGAAAGAATAAGAAAGAAAACGAGATTGTTTTGGCAGCCCGTCTCCCGCAATTCGTTTTCTCATTGGACTATAGAAGCTACAGTACCGCGAGAAATTAGTGCGGAAAATGCTCCCACGTCAAGACACTGTTGAAGGTTCTTTTCACATAAAAACTGGTGTTATTTACTTGACAAACTAGAGCGTAGATGCAATTCATCCCCTTCAGTGGATTAAATAATCCTATTCGTGAAGGTTGTGCATTTTGCATTAAAATAAAATCAAAAATTACAAAAAGAGCTATAAAAGCTACGCAAAAGAAACATGGTTGGCATCTTCCTCAACCACGCTAAAAAAATCGGTAAATAGTAACAAACGTGATCCTCCCAAAAGAAAGACCTATCCAAAGCGAGCCTAGCACAAAAATGGGCCGCTTTGTCTGGTACTTCTACAAATACTTTCGTGCTACCTCTTGCGATTGAACAACAAATATTCTAAAATTACAAGGACATAAGAGCTCAATAACATGATATTTTCTCTCTATTTACATTTTTTGTCTGTTAAATTTTTTTCTTTTCTTTCAGAAGATTTGCATACATACTGCTTTTTTTTTTTTTTTTGTATTTATATATCTACATTTAAACTTCAATTTTTACATACATACCACCTTACCTATACATAAAAAGGTGTATTTCACTATTTGAAGTTAAAATGGTGATATTTTTTTTCATATGAACAGTTTGAGTGGTATAAATATATGATGTGAAGTTAAGGTGTTACATATATAAATACATATGAATTGGGTGGTATGTACGTATAAAAAAGTCTTAAATAATTTCTAGTTTGGGAAGAGTTTATAAAATTAAAAGTACATAGAACATAAAGTGCGCATAAGAATTTTTTATGTGGTTTGGCCAAACCCCAAAACTAGCCTAGTCAAACCCACGGACTCGGATCATACTATTAAATTAAAAAATCTCATCCACATCAAGCGTATTTGGAGAAAACCTTACAAAACAAAATCACAAATTTAAAATACAAAATCTTTCATAGTTTAATTAAAAAACATTAAAATAAAATCAATTTTCAAATTTCACTAACACTTAATGAAATATTATAGCAAATGAAAATTTAGACTAAAAATTCAATCAATCTCACGGCCCTCCGATTGTTACACAAACACCTTGTTGTTGATAAATGAACTCGATTATGCTTCTCAAACTTAAAGATGTGTCTATCATCTTTTGAACTTTTCTCGCACTTGATGAAGATTGAAACTCTAGAAATTTGGCTCTAATTTTTTCATCCACTCTTTTCTTACAACTATACTTGTATTTATAGATAAACCAATTTTGTTTTATAACTGGTAATAATAATAATATTATTAATGTTTGAATACATTCCAAAAAAAATTCAGCAAATCAATTTTATTTTAATTGGAGTTTTATATAATGCTATTTTACATGTTACATTATTTATTTTTTTTTTTAAAGCAATAGATATTTGTATAGCGCCATTTAAAGTCTTCTAATAAAACAAGTAAAATTTAATTAGCATTACCTTTTGAAATAAAACATGGAAAGAATTAATAACAGATTTAGACAATTCTCTTATATATATATGTCGTGTGAAAAGGTAAGGAAAGGCTTTAAAAAATAAGTTGCATTTAAAAGGAATGAATTGAAATTTCGACGTAGGAATTTGGTCAAAACGGCAAGACACTCATCAGTTATTTTAGTATTAGTTAATGCATGCAAAAATTCAAATCCAACTTTGTTATATTTAAGCTTTGGAAGTTTAAAATAAGAGGAAGTGGAAATTCCTTGATTTTCATTAAATAATATACCTTGCTAGTTGAAGTAAAATTTTGTGAAGAAATATGATATGCATTTATATTCATATAATATATGATGTTTAAGCAATTCAAACATGAAAATNTCAAAAAAAAATTCAGCAAATCAAATTTATTTTAATTGGAGTTTTATATAATGCTATTTTACATGTTACATTATTTTTTTTTGTGAAAGCAATCGATATTTGTATAGCGCCATTTAAAGTCTTCTAATAAAGCAAGTAAAATTTAATTAGCATTACCTTTTGAAATAAAACATGGAAAGAATTAATAACAGATTTAGACAATTCTCTTATATATATGTCGTGTGAAAAGTGTAAGGAAAGGCTTTAAAAAATAAGTTGCATTTAAAAGGAATGAATTGAAATTTCCAGACGTTGGAATTTGGTCAAAACGGCAAGACAATTTTAGTATTAGTTAATGCATGCAAAAATTTCAAATCCAACTTTGGTATATTTAAGCTTTGGAAGTTTAAAATAAGAGGAAGTGGAAATTTCTTGATTTTCATTAAATAATATACCTTGTTGGTTGAAGTAAAATTTTTGTGAAGAAATATGATATGCATTTATATTCATATAATATATGATGTTTAAGCAATTCAAACATGAAAATCATAGCAATGTAAAACGACAACAACGACAACCCTTTATCCCACTAAGTGGGGTCAGCTACATAAATCATTTTTCTTCATTGCATTATATTTTCATGTAATTTTAATAAAATAAGATCATTTTTAATACAATATGCCCAAGTCTTTCTATGTCTACCTTTGTCTTTCTTAACATAAGTCGAATCTAAAACATCTACTCGCCTAATCGGATAATCAGATGGTCAACATTTAATGTGATCAAACCATCTAAGATAACTCTCTCTAATTTTGGCAGCTACTGGAGCTACATATTCATTTCGCATTTTGTCTCTAAGTGTAAAGCCACTCATCCACCTAAGCATTCTCATCTCGGCAACACTTAACTTAGTTGTATGCTTCTCTTTTAATGGCCAAAATTCAACGCAATAGTGCATTGCAGTTCTCACCACCATCTTATAAAATTTTCCTTTAGTCTTAAGCAATATTTTTCTATACACAATAGGCCCGAAGCATTCAATTCTACTAATAGCATCCCCGTATATATTACCATCACTTTGAACAATCGACCCGAGATTTCACATCTTTTAATAATTTGGTCACCCATAGTTACAAATCTGTCACTAAAGTTACTACTAAAATTACATTCCTTGTATTTAGTTTTAGTTCTACTCAAACGAAGGGCTTTAAACCCCAATGTAGACTCCATAATTTAAGTTTTTCCTGAGCTTTTTCTCTAGTCTAATCTACGAGAAGGATATCACCAGGGAAAAGCATAATCCAAGATACATCTTACTGTAAATGTCCAGTAAGAGCATCCCTAACTAAAGCGAAAAGATATGGTCTTAAACCAAACTCGATCCCTGATGTAATCCAATTGAAATAGGGAAATATTTGGTCAATCCTCCTTTTGTTCGAACACAAGTAACGACTCTAGTATACATACCTTTCATGAAATGAATATAAGTCATATTAACACATTTCTTCCCCAGAACTCTCCAAAGGATATCTCTTGGAACCTTATTGTAAGTTTTTTTCTAAATCAATAAAAATCATATATAGATCCTTTTTTTTCTATCTGAACTTCTCCATCTAACCTCTCAAATGTATAGCTCCATAATAAACCTGCCTAACATAAATCCAAATTGATTACGAGAAATCTTTGTAATACATCTTAACCTATGTTCACTTACCCTCTCCCATAATTTTTAAATGACACATCAACTTAATTCCTCTATAATTTTTACTCTTGTGCACCCCTTTTATTCTTAAAAATGGGGACCAAAATACTCTTCCTCCACTCTTCAGACATCTTTTTAGTTTTTAAATTAATATGAAAGAGTTTAGTAAGCCAAGAAATTCCCAAACTACTACTTATTTTCACACTTCAATTGGTATATCATCAGGTCCTATAGATTTTCCACCCTTGTTTTTCTTTAAATTCTTAACTTCTTTTTTATTAATGTGACGATAAAAATGAAATATTTTATTATTATTAACGATATTAAGATCATTATGGTCGATCTTATTTTTAAAAATTTTATTAGAAAGTTAAATATTTACTTTTCTTTCTCTTTGTTTGGTTAATTTATATATATATTTTTCACCCTCTTTATTATCTAATATATTATAAAGATTACTAAAAGCAGAATTTTTAGCGTCACAGATTGTTGTCTTAGACTCTCTACATACCATTTTATATTTTTCTCAGTTCTCTAAGTTTTTACATTTAAGACATTTTTTATAACATAACTTCTTATATTTTATCTTTTCTTGCACATTATTATTCCACCACCAACTATTTTTATTTATAGAAGTTTTTTTTTCTTTTAATTCTCGAAGTACTCTTTTTGTCGCTTGTTTAATAGTGTTTGTTAATTTATCCCACATAGAATTTGCTTCTTCATGAACATCTGAAATCTCGAAATCATGAAATTTACTTATAAATTTTTTTGTCTTTTAGGTGTCGCTCTTATCTAATTCTACGACAATGATTCCTAGTATTATTTATTTTACAACTCTTAATCTTAAAATATAAAACTAATAATCTGTCGAGTACTTAAATCCTTACATGGAATGACCTTACAATCTTTACATTCTTGACGATATCTTCTTCTCAAAAAAAATAATCAATTTGTGTTTTATTAGACTATTCTTATAAGTAATAATATGCCCATCTCTTTTCTTGAATAAAGTATTAGCAATTACAAAATCATACACTAAAGCAAAATCTAAAATGATTGTACCTTCTTCATTAATCACTCCAAAACCGTAGCCACCATGAATATTTCTAAAATCTTCTACCACTCTACCGACCTGTTCATTTAAATCTCCTCCAATGAAAAATTTTTTTTCAAGAGATATCATTTGTATTAAGTTTTTTAGTTCATTCCAGAATTTTTCTTTAGAACATATATCTAAACTTAGTTGAGGAGCATAAGCACTTATAATATAAAAAATCTTAATATCAACAATAATCTTAAGGGTTATAATTCTATTTTGGATTCTATTAATTTTTACAACATTATCTTTCAAACTCTTATTTATAAGTACAACTACACCATTTCTAGCGTGAATCTTACCTGAATATTAAGGTTTAAAACCTAATTTATCAATCTCCTTAGTTTTTTCTCAAACCTATTTAGTTTCTTGAGTATATAAGATATTTATCTTTTTATGAATCATAATATCAACTAATTTCATTTATCTACCTTTAAGAGTACATATATTCCAAGATATTTTTCTAATATTAGTTTTATGGACTAATTTATTTACTCGCATCCGTCGTAATATGATAACTCTTTCTTATTTGACACTACACCCGTACGTCGGTGCAGCGGCCTTTGCACATTTTTCGTTGTATTCGGGCCACAACGCGACGATTCCAGGAGACGCCCAACATTTACACAATGATAAAAAAAATTTATGTTATGATTTTTCGACAAATTTTACACTGGTTCTCGACTACATAACACAACCCTTCACTTCTTACATCCGTGGCTTAGGACATGTCAATGACGTCATATTTATATTCATATAATATATTATGTTTAAGCAATTTAAACATGAAAATCATAGCAACGTAAAACATGTTTTAAAATTTTATACTTGAATTAAATTTAATTTAATATAAAAAAATAAAATTTAGGATGAACAGTAAATTCTGCAAATGAATAGGGATTGACCACTTCACTTATGGTATTTTGGTCTTTTATTCGTTCTCTCTTTGGACAAACGATTGGAACGAATTTGAATTTATCCAGTTCTTTTGTTTTCTGAAGAACTGGCCTAAATGTNTTTAAAAAAAAAATTTAGGATGAACAGTAAATTTTGCTAATGAATAGGGATTGACCACTTCACTTATGGTATTTTGGTCTTTTATTCGTTCTCCCTTTGGACAAACGATTGGAACGAATTTGAATTTATCCAGTTCTTTTGTTTTCTGAAGAACTGGCCTAAATGTTTCGTGAAGTTTCTTACTCTTTTCTTTGTAAATAAAACTATAAGGGTTACTGCTTAGTTCTTTATAAATAGAAGTCTAAGGGTTATTGCTTAGTTCTTTCTAATATGGAATGGATTACGATTGATTGAGTTTGGAACCAGTACTACTTGATAGAAAGTAGCGATAATGACCTGTGTTGCTTGCCCCCAATCCGAGTTTGAGCTATCATGTGTGAGTAGCAGTGTCAGTCGTAAGAACAGCGCCAGTCTAATGTGACCTAAAGGTCAGACTAAGGGAACTTCCATACTCGTTACTTGGAAGTGTCTCGTCATAGTGCCAATTGTAGTAGTGCTAGTTGTCTGTCCAATTAGGGTCCCATTATCCATCAATTCATATCTATCAAATAGAGCTATTAAAGACTAATGGTTTGGGATAAGCCTGGAAGAAAGGTAATGGTGAGTTAGAGCTGGAGCTGGAGTTGTTTCTTAGTTATTGTTTTTCCCTTTGGTGAGTGTTTTGCTTTTCACTTAACCTATGATATTGATTATGAGATTTGCAAATATAAAATCATAAAATAATTATTTTGAAAATAAAAGCAATGTGATATATTATCGAACATATTATAATAAGTTTTATATTGTTTAAATGATTTCAAAAATAATTTTTATTATGTTTTAATAAATATTTTTAGTTAAAATAAATTATGATTCTGGTTTTATTTTTTATCAATATAATCAACGAAATTATAAACATTGTGTGCTCCAAGCTTCATAGAGTCTACCATATGATCCTGAAATTTCTCCATAAGAAAATGTCAGATCCACCAATCATGTGTTTGTTATCATCAAAATTATAGAGTCAACAATTTCTCTCTTTTTGATGATGGAAAACTTGTGTTGGCTAAATTAAAATAGGGCGCAAAGTGATTATAATTATACCCCCACCCTTAATATATGCATATTAAAGACATCAAATAATATAAAATTCTAACATATATTTTCTTCCGCTTTTGACAACAAGAAAAAGTCTTGAATAAGCAAAATAATATATTTGAAAGTCATTCAATCATAAGCTAGGATCTAACACTTCTAATTTTCTTCGAAGTTTACAAAAATAATTTTCATCTAAAGGTTAGTAAAAATATCAGCTAATTGTAGTTCATTTGGAACAAATTCAATATCAAGATTACCTTTAACAACATGATCTCTAATAGAGTGATGTCTAATCTCAATATGTTTATTGTGTGAGTGTTAAATTAGATTTTTAGACTAATAGCGCTAGTATTATCACATTTAATTGGAATGTGTTCTACTTTAAGTCAATAATATTCAAGTTGTTGTTTTAACTAAAAGAACTTAAGCAACACAACTATCTACAACTATGTACTCAGCTTCTGCAGTAGAAGTAATAGAATTGTGTTTTCTAGAGAACCAAGATATAAGAGAAGATCCTAAAAATTGCAATTTTTCAGAAGTACTTTTTCGATCGACCTTACAACCAGTATAATCTGTATTAACTAAAACAACCTGTATAAACTATGTCACATGATAATGAGTTTTTAGGATACGTAAACCTAACTTAGATGAGTCCATCAGATATTGAAATATACGGTTAACGACAAGTAAATGAGACTCCTTAGGGTTTTCCTAGGTGCTTGTTTTCAAGAAACATAATGTCAGGTCTACTTGTTGTAAGGTATAAAAGTGAATCAATCATGCTTCTAGAAAGTTTGTTATCAACGAATTTTTTTGATTCATCTAAGTCTAATTTAGTAGTTTGGCTCATAGGGTGTCTTATTAGATTTAAATTTTTTCATGTCAAATCGTTCTAGTTATTTGAATATTTTGTCTGACATATAAAGTAACATCAAACTCATTTCTCCCATCAAACTCATTTCAAAATTCTATCTCATCCTTGAGGAAAACTCATGATATTAAGATTCATTTGAGTTCCAATAAAATATCATCTACATAAATTTGAACAATAATAATATTAACAATTTTCTTAAAGAAAAATGTTAGTGTCCACTCTACCTTTATTAAAATTATTTTATATTAAGGAATTATTTCTCTATGGTGTTGAATGTTGGCCTTTAAAAGAAAAGCATAATACTAAGTTTTGCCACGATGAGAATGATTAGGTGGATGAGTGGCCTTACACTTAGAGACAAAATGTGAAATGAATATCTCCGTGATAGGGTTAATGTAACTCTAGTGACATTAGAGAGAGTCGTCTTAGATGGTTCGGTCACAATAAACGTCTGTCATCTGATGATCCGATTAGGAGAGTAGATGTTTTAGATTTGACTTATGTTATGAAAGACAGAAATAGACCTAAGAAAACTTGGGCTTATTGTATAAAAGTGTTCTTAATTTATTACCACTAAATGAAAATATGACACTAAATAGGATTCAATGGAGAAAAAGGACTCATGTAGCAGATCCCATGTAGTGGGATTAAGGCTTTGTTTTTGTTGTTGTAAGAAATTACTAAGCCTATCATACCAAGCTCTAGGGGTTTGTTTCAATCCATATAAGGCTTTCTTTAATTTGTATACATTATCTGGGCGATCGATATTCTCAAATCCAGGCGGTTGTTTTACAAAAACATCTTGATCTATAAATCCATTTAAAAGGACGTTTTTTTATTGAAATAGTTTGAAGTCTTTATGGCAAACAAAAGCAAGGAGAAGTCGTATATTTACTCAAGCAAATGATTCTTCTAAGTTTATTCATTCTATTTGACTATAACTTTGAGCCACAAGTCTGGCTTTATTTCTAATGATACAACTTGAGACTTTGAGATTATTTTTATAGACTCATTTTGTTCTAATTACATTGTGATCTTTAAGCCTTGGGACTAGTTCCCAAACATCACCTCTTTAAATTGATTTAATTCATCTTGTATGGCTATAATCCAAAAATCATCATTTAGAGCATCGTCAATATTTTGAGATTCTATTTCAAATAAAAATGTAGTGATTAATTTCATCTCTAATGTTACTTCTAGTATTAATACCTTGAGATGGATTTCTTATGATTAACTCTTTTGGTTGATTTTTTTGTATACTTCTATTCTTTAGGGAGATTATTTGAAGTTTCACTTTTCTCATTTTTAATATTCATTTAAGTTAATATTTTTAACTCCCTTATCAATTTCATCATCTCTAACATCTTTTTTAATGGATCTAGGTTTAGTTTCATCGAAAGTAGCATGTATTGATTCTTCAACTATCATTGTTCGCTTATTAAATACTTTATAAATTTTACTATGAGATGAATATCCAAGAAATATTGCATCATCGGATTTACTGTTAAATTTTCCTATTTGATCTTTCCCATTATTTAACACATAACAGAGACAGCATGCTATGAAGTTTTAGGTTTTTTTTTTTTTCTGAATAACTCATAAAAAGTTTTCATTAATATAGGTCTTAAATTACTCTATTTATAACATAGCATGTTGTGTTGATTGCTTCAGCGTCAAAATATTTTGCTAATTTATTTTCATCTAACATTGACCTAACCATCTCAACTAAGGTTCTGTTCTTTTTGTCAACTATTTCATTTTGTTGTGGAGTCTTGGTGCTGAAAAATTATGTTGAATTCCTTGTTCCTCACAAAATTCTTCAAATTTATTATTTTCAAATTCTCTACCATGATCGGTTTGAATTTTAGAAATTATATACTCATGGTTTTCTTGAATATATCTAGTAAATATTGCAAATTCACCAAAAGTATCATACTATTTACTAGAAAAATTACCCAAGTAAACCTAGTATAATCATCAACAATAACAAAGCCATAATTTTTTTTTCCTCCTAAACTAGTGTTATTAATTGGGCCAAATAAATCCTTGTGAAGTAATTCAACTGATCCAGATGTAAAAATATTTTTTTAAAAAATTTTGAAAAGATATTTTATTTTGTTTTCCCTGTTGGCATGCATCACATACATGATCTAAAGTATAATCAATCTTTGGTAAACTAATTATAACATCATCAATATCTAACATGTAAACATCATGTCTATTTCCAACAAGAATAACTGAACCATTTACTCTAATCAAGCAATGTGATGAATAAAAAGTGATTTCATAACCTTCATCACATAAGTGACTTAAACTCAAAAGATTATGCTTTAGCCATCAACTAATAAAACACTTTCTATATTAGATAAATTTTTATCTATGAAACCAATTGTAATGATTTTCTTTTTAGAGTTATCTCCAAGTATAATTTGTCCTCCGTCTATTAGTTTTCTAATAATGTGAATCTAGTGTGATTACCTATCATATGTCTTGAGCGTCCGTTATCTATGTATCACATGCCTCCACTA
>JXCR01073372.1:109416-129347 GCA_002079205.1 Phalaenopsis hybrid cultivar
CCCATTTTTAAGAATAAAGGGGATGCACAAGAGTGTGCAAATTATAGAGGAATTAAGTTGATGTGTCATACTTTAAAATTATGGGAGAGGGTAATTGAACATAGGTTAAGACGCATCACAAAAATTTCTCATAATCAATTTGGATTTATGCCGGGCAGGTCTACTATGGAAGTTATACATTTATTGAGAGGTTTGATGGAGAAGTTCAGAGATAATAAGGAGAATCTACATTTGATTTTTATTGATTTAGAAAAAGCTTACGATACAGTTCCAAGAGATATCCTTTGGAGAGTTCTCGAGAAGAAATGTGTTAATATGACTTATATTCAAATCATTAAAGATATGTATACTAGAGTTGTTACTTGTGTTCAAACTGAAGGAGGATTGACAAAATACTTTCCTATTTCTGTTGGATTACATCAGGGATCGGCTTTAAGCCCATATCTTTTTGCTTTAGTTATGGATAGTCTTACTGGACATCTACAGGAGGATGTGCCTTGGTGTTTGCTTTTTGCTGATGATATTCTTCTCATGGATAAAATGAGAGAAAAAGCCCAAGAAAAACTTGAATTATGGAGGTNGTATAATTTTTGTTTGATGTTATCAATATAATCAACAAAATTATAAACTTTGCGACTATTGAGATAGTTATAATTTTCTCGAGCTCCGAGCTTTCTTCATATAATCTGTCATATGATTCTGAAATTTTTCGATAAGAAAATGTTAGATACACCAATCATGAGTTTGTTTTCATCAAAATTATAGAGTCAACATAGACAATTTGATATTTGTATTGGACCGTCGAAATTTTTCCAGTGTCCCGCTAGCATCAGAAGCTAGGAAATAAAATAGGAAATGTAGTAATGTGTTTTTATCTTAATTGCCGATTTATCATTCAAATTGTTTCTGTTTGCCACATTCTCCATTGTAGAGGGCATTCTAAACATCCTACATATTATGTTCTGATGCACCATCACTTCTTGGCAATTTTATTAATGTATTAGCACATTAATAGGATAGAATATGGGCATATTATTGGAGAGATTTTTCATAAAAATTCCCCATCAAATCCTTCACAGATGTTTTTTTGATGATATTTTTTTTGCATTATGCTAAAGACCCGTTTAGGATCACTTTTGTTTTATTTTTTTTTCCATTTTTATTTTTATTTTTGAAAGCATATTTGTTTGTGTCATTTGTATAATTCTTTGCTTTTAAAAGCACTAAATATCAATATGTTTTAACTTGAATCAAAACAGAAATAAATAAAAAATATATAAATATTTTGTATGTTTTGATTTGAAATAAAGTATGTTTTGGCATATTTGATTAAGATATATTTGTTTTTAAAAACACTCAGAACATCTAAAAATTATTTTGAGTGTTTTCAAAAATATTATAATTTAGTTTTAGGAACGAAAAATGAAGACGTTTAAAAAGCACACTAAATAAATATATTTTGAAAATAAAAAAAAGAACAAAACAAAAAATAAAATTGATCTCAAACAAGCTCTAAGATTCCTATTCTGTAGCAGTTAATAGAACCTTGTGGTGACTGGGAAGTGACCATCCGTCAAGAAACGATAGGAAAACAGTTCCTGTGGGCAACAGAAAATTCGGCTCTTTGGAGGTATGTAAATAGTTCCGATAATTTATAGGGGAATTTACATACAATTCCACCCAATTCTTATGCATTTATATATGTTAGATAAAGTTTGATATTTGCATTTATAACATTGTAGTGTCACAATCACATCAAAACTTGTGTATGAAAAGATGTGCTCAACTTTCAAAATATTAATATTAGTGATATTTTTATGTGATATTAAAATCTAAATAGTGTACAAGTAAACAGTAAATATTAAATATTTGATTTGTAAATACATAAGAATTGTGCGGTATGTATGCATATCTACCAGGTTATATTTTCTTTTTCCTCCCAAACTGATCTTCTTAGGCTGGCAGCTGCTGGGATCAGTGACTATTCGCTCGCAGAACTGTAGGAGACATTCACCTCCAGAGCAAATTTCATCAAACTGTTGAGAAGATTACTGATGCCAAAGAAAAAAAGGTATTTAATCACTTGGGTAGCCTGAAGTCATCAAAAAAAGGGGCATTTACATGCATACCACCCAATTCCTGTGTATTTATATATCTAACACCTAAACTTTTCTTTTTTCATTCATACAACCCAAATACTTTATATCCCATTAAAAACACCACTATTTTAATTTTTAAAAATTTCATGCATAATAAGGTGGCATATATATAAAGATTAACGTTTAGGTGTTAGATATGTTAACACACAGGAATTGAGTGGAATGTAAATTTTTTTTGCGTTGTTTCTAATAATTTCTGATTCAGTTTACTGTTTCTTTTTCTGCTTCTTATTTCCTATACTGCCCGCTTATTGGGGGTCTTATCAGCCAATTATGTAGCCAGATAGGCGATCTTCAATGTCTTTAGTTATTATTTCTTTTTTCTAGTGCAGTATTTATGTTTTTAAGTTTTTTTTATATGATCTTCCTCGAGTTATTGAAGGAATTTATCTTTTGAGTGACCAAGTTGATGTTGAGATCTACTGGAAACAGAGCTTAAAGCCATACTCTATACATTGGATTACATTCTTCGGGACATACTAAATCTTTTGCTTTTCTACCATACTTAAAGCTGCAAATTTCAATCACCATGAATTTTGTGGATTATTGAGATTTTTTACTAATCTTTTTCAAGGTTATCTTTTATTTCTACAAATACTTCAACGCTACTTATTGCAATTGAACATTAGAAATTCTAAAATTACAAGGGATGGCTGCTGCTAATATCTTAAAGCTGCATTAACATTGTATTTTCTCTCTATTTTACTTTTATGGTTTGCTTATTATCTTTATTTTTCAGTAGCAGCAACAACAGCAGCAGCTTTTTTTGTGTAAACTTCTTTTCCTGCTGACTTTTATATGATAGACAATTTTATATTTGTATTTGACCGTTAAATTTTGTAGTGGCTGTTTGGGAATGCGTTTATTTATTTATTTTTTTCTTGTTTTGTTTATGTTTTGATTTGAAACAGAAAATGTTTGGCATATTTGATTAAGTTTTGGCTTTTAAAAACAATAAAGCACCTTAAAGTTACTTTGACTGTTTTCAAAAAATATATTAATTGGTTTTAGGAATGAAAAATAAAAGCACATAAAAAATAAACTAAACAAACATCTTTTTAAAACTAATAAAACAACAAAAAAAAAATCAAATAGATTCCAAACAAACTTTAGTCTCCCGCTCTCATGGGAAGCCAGGAAATAAAATAGTAAATTTAATGATGTGTTTTATTTTCATTTGTTCTTATATATATTTTTTTTAATTGCTGATTTATTATCAACTTGTTTTTGCACGCCACATTCTCTGGTGCAGAAAGCANTCAAATAAGCAAATAGATTCCAAACAAACTTTAGTCTCCCGCTCTCATGGGAAGCAAGGAAATAAAATAGTAAATTTAATGATGTGTTTTATTTTCATTTGTTCTTATGTATATATTTTTTTTAATTGCTGATTTATTATCAACTTGTTTTTGCACGCCACATTCTCTGGTGCAGAAAGCATTCTAAACATCATACATATTATGTTCTAATGCGGCCTCACTTGGCCATTTTGATAAATCTATTAGCACGTTAGTGGAAAATAATATCGACATATTATTGGAGAAATTCTTCATAAAAATTCCCAATCAGATCCTTCCCAAGGAGTTTTTCTTTCTTCTTTTTTTTTTCTTTTTAATTTTTTTTTTTTTGTGGAGTTTGATAATAGTTTCTTTGCATGACGCTAAGCTTCTTATTTTGTTGCAGTTAATATGAACCTTGTGGTGACCGAGAAGTGAGCATCAGAAATCGCAGCTGTCAGGAGGTATCTAATCAGATCCAATAATTTATAGGGGAATTTACATGCATACCACCCAATTTTTATTTATTTATATACCTAACCATCTAAAGTTTGATATTTACATTTATCACTTTTTTAGTGTCATAATTACATCAAATTTTATGCATGAAAACATGTTCTTCACTTTCAAAGTCTTAATTTTAGCTGTATTTTTTATGTGATGTTAAAATTTGAGTGTTGTACTAAACATTAAAGTGTAAATGGTTGATTTGTCAATATATAAGAACTCTGTGGCATGTATGTACCGGGGTGTATTTTTTTTTTCCTCCCAACTGATCTTCTTAGGATGGCTGCTGCTAATATCAACAACTATTTGCTCGCAGAACTTTAGGAGATACTCAACCTCACCTTATGAGGAAATCTCATCAAACTTTTGAGAAGATTACTGATGGCAGAGAAAAAAAGGTAAATGCAATTAAAGAAATTATCTCTTAGTTCTGCTTGTTTTTGGACTAGACTATAGGTTGCCCTTGGAAAGCTGCCTATTATAATCACTTAGAGAGCCTGTATTTAGTAGGAAAAAAAGGGCATTTAGATATATACCACTCTAATTCCTATGTATTTACATATCTAACACCTAAGCTTTACTTCTTACGTTTATACCACCCAAATCTTTTATTTCACATAAAAAATACCACTATTTTTATTTTTAAAAGGTGAAATACACATTGTCATGCATAGATAAGAGGTCATATATGTAAAAAATTAAGGTCTAGGTGCTATAAGTGAATACATTAGAATTCAATGGTATGTAAATCATCCACAGAAAAAGTTATTTTCATGACCATATTGCCTTTGTGTACTCCTTGTTCGGAAAATTTTTAAAAATAGGATTTTTTTAAAATTTTATAATTAGAACAAATTAGTTTTAAATTAAATTAGGGTATTATGCAAAATCACTAGGTGGAATCACCGCCCTACGTGGCGATTCCATTCTTAAAAAAAAAAAAGTGATCGCGCCATACCCCGTGTCCTAGTTTCCCCTCTTGTTCGACGTGAATCCCCGAATCTCCTCTCCACGAATCTTCTCCCCATGAATCCTTTCCGCCAACGAGAACCTGCCCATTGCGGTGTCTCTGAAAGGCTCTAACCTCTTCTTTTCCCAAAGCGGCGTCCCCAGATCTCTGTCATACCGTTTCTTCCATTGGTAAATTTATTTTTCTTGTTTGTTTAAAATTTTTTGATAGATTTTGTTTGTAATGGTACATTTACCAAAAATTGCATTTCCATCCTTGCTTCTTAGCATTTGTGTGGTTGAGTATAGAAATGGTCCCATTTTACCAAAAATTGCATGTTTCATATTGTGCAACTCTCTCAGTATTGATAAAACTCTTTTATTAAAGAGTTATGCCTGAGTATTTGATTGTAAGTCTAGTATCCAAGGAGGCAGTGGTGAAATTAGTTCATTAGCATCTTTTCAATTATCAGCTTTGGATTTTGTACCATTGTTGAGCATCCCATATTAATATAACAATAATAGGAGTGGTACTACAAACTAAGCTGGCTATAATACAAGTGTTATTAGAACAACCTAATGTGAGGATGAATCTTGCATCAATATAAGAATCTACATGTGGATACCAATTTATTGATTTAGGTTGATTGCAGGGGAGAGTTTAGCCATACAACATAGAGTTGTATTTATGGATGTCTGTTTTGAGAGTATAAATAAAAGCAATTGATGGAAATAATAACTTTGAAATAGTGTGATGGAATTTGAGAAGTTAGTTCTCATTATTCTTTTATGCTAAAATGATTACAAGTGAAAAATTATAATTTATTAGTTCAATCTAAATTGATATGGGACGAAGATGATAAGCTTATTTTGAGTTTAATTTATTTTTAATTAGATTTGATTTATGTTATTTGAGATCTTTCACATCAAAATATTGCTACTTAACTTTAACAAAAATACGTTAAAAAATAAGTGAATTCTTTTGCCCAATTGATGCTACGATTTGTTGGTAAATTAATTGTATATGAGAAGTTTGTGCTCAAGTATGTAGGAGGTCGATGTAGGCCAATTTATGTCCTGCTACATGCTACATTTATGGTATTAAAAGAATTAATACGACATAGCTTGAAATATGACTCATATGCATTGAATTTGATTAGTCGTTATCCAATGAATGATGGATTTATTGCAACTCTTGTCGATGATGATGAGGTGACCACAATTGTTTTAGCGGAGGCTTTACATAAAGTTCTAATGATCTATGTGGAGATTGTTCCAACTCAAAACAAAGATCATATTGCTGGTCATTTTTTATCATCACCGAACATGTTGTTGGGGATCGGTAAGTAGTATCATATATATTAATTTAAAGACATGAGTTATTCAACTTAAACTTATTAAATTTATGCTTTATTTATTGAATTTGTTTTCTTTATGTTTACTTTAAGGGTGATTTGCTCTACCCAAAATTTTCAAGTCACTTTGAAATGAGAGATACAATTCTCTCTTGTTACTGAAGGGATATGAAACAATGGGGAGTACTTCAAGTACTGATGACACGGACATTGATAATGAATCTGATAATGAAAATTGTGATGAGCAATATTATACTTACAGGTATGATGGCCAAGGCCAGGCTGAGACATCGTAACGGGTGATGGGTCCTAAATAGTTATGATCCCCGTGATCATTATTATGTTTTTTATTTTATTCTCAAGAACACTCTGTCTGTGATTTTTTTTTTTTTTAATTAGTTTAAACTTATAACATTGTAGCAGTCCTTTGATTACTAATTTTTTATTTCAGAGTTGGATTTTAGTGTGTTGTTTTTAGGTGACATTTGTGTTGCGAGTATTTACATATGTTTTTTTTATTATTATTTCAATTGCTCCAAGCCTAAATGTAATATGTAGGTGTCATGGTCGAAGAAAAACCCAAACGTTATTATGAGTGATGTGTCGACAATAACTTTGGTCTTCCACCTGCAGCACCCTAGCATATCTGCTTTGTGAGGTTTACACCAAGTTGCGCGTCCATATGCAGTTTCAAACCAACTATGTTTATGATATTCTTATGCTTTCTTAAAAATAACATAGTTTATATCATGTTATACAAGGAACACCATCTTAGAGGCGACCTCGCACTTGGTTATGGATAGAAAGTGGCAGATCACATGCCCTTGTTTCATAGAGGTTTGCCTCAACTTGGGCTAGATTGTGTCAGACATATGCATTACATCAAGCTTGACCATAATTGATTCACGAAACTTGTGAAACGATGGTCATCGACACAAACTCATTCCACCTAATCGTGGGTGAGATGAAGATTACTCTATAGAACATTGGGATGATACTTGGTTTGTGCATTGATGGCCCTTAGAGGATTGGTCCAAATGTGATAGGGGTGGGACACTTGTGGGATTCATGGCCTGACTGTTTCAACAACCTTCTCAATGCTCATCCAGAAAATGGTGTCGTGCATCACCACCCAGCTGATCTAGAGTTGACCTTGACTTTTTGGAAGGGCGAGTCTCAAAAACATACATGCATGCCCCTCAGATAGCTTAGATGGACATTCTTTCATGAGTCATATATGGACTTAGATGACATTTCATTTCAGAGGCAATTTCGCACATACTTGTTATTTATATTCGGTTGTTTCTTATTGCTCGATATTTCTGGATGCGAGGTACATCTGCATTATTTACCTCTTATGAAAAATCTTGATGAATTTTCAAGGTACTCATTAGGAGGTGTGGTACTAGCACACCTTTATTGAGGGCTGAAGCTTGCTACGAGACCCGGTAGAGTTAATGTGTCCTGGTGTTTACATCTTTTACAAATTTGGAGCTAGGAACATCTTCATATTGGTCGTCCAATACTGCGTGTACCATATCCTCATAACTTAGAAGGCAAAAGCCTTGGATTTAGGTATGCATTATTTAGTAAAGTATTTGATTAAATTTGAATGTGTTCGTGAAATGGCTGCATCCAATGTAAGAGTTTATAGTGATGATATTGATGGTTTGCTTAAGAGTCAGGTTAATGCACTTTAAGTTGTAATTATAACATGTTTTGGTGTTCCATCGTTGTTGATATATGACGTGAATATTTCAATCATTTTCTTTAAGGTAATATGAGAGCTCTACAACCAGTTGATAAAAGTACAAGTGGCTAAAATTTGCACCATAGGACAGGATATTTGTAAAAGTCGAGTCACATTGATCTGCTGGCAACGAGTTGAATTGCACTTGCCGGAGCGTGTTATGAGTAAATTTGGTGAGATTCAACGAATAGACATGGAGTCAATGGACCCAGGTTTCAAGTTTAGAGTGGCATAGGAAATGTTGATTTGGATTGCGCTGACTTCCATCAGTCTTACATAGAAATGTGGAGTAATCCTCGAGCTTGTGTTATCTACCATGAGAACACAAAAGTTGATGTTGGTCAACTCCGCAGAGACTATATGCGTTGGTCTAGGTCATGGGCTTCTTTGTACTTCCTTCAAGCTCCAATTTAGGCTCCAACGACCTATCATCCGAGAGCACCGGGGGAGAGGATAATGGTATATATATGTGTGTAGTTAAATGTAAGTTTATATTTACCGCCCTAGCTAATATCTATTTTCTTATGTCAGCGTGATTTTTTCTTAAGGGCGGAAGAATCATTTCAACTACAATACGGCGGGTGCGATGATAGTTTATTACAAGAAATGGTAGATGCACTTGAGGGTTTGTGTAGAGATGTTTGTAACATATATATTGCAGATAATCGTTATAGCGTAGACAAAATTTCGACGCAGCCATCTAAATCAGACACAGTAGACGCCCTTGATATTGTATGTGTTGCAGCACACACTCCTACTGAACCAAGTCCATCAACTTCTCGCAGCATAGGTGGATCACGGGCTGCAGTCGGATCAAAAGCCGCTTGTGGGTCACAGGATACACATACATATACGAGCACACCATTTATTCCACGGCAGCATGAGGTGCCATTAACACCCTCTATTTATCACAGCGCTCCATTTTGAATGGGTGGCATACCTTTTTCCGGTAGGAAAACCTTAGACTGGTTATTTATTGATGTCTTCTTCTATTCCATCTCAACAAGTACAAATTATAACACAACCAGACCAAGATTTGCGACCACAACATTTATAGGAAGATGATCAACATCATTTGAGAGATCGACCTGTTCGTGCAACTACTCATTACATGCCGGGGACAGATGCTACACCTCCAAGGAGATGTAGAAATTTTTATCTTTTATCGCCCCCGTATTCATAGGTGATGTGTTTTATAATTTCTAACATTAGTTTTGATATTTAGTTCAGCTATCGGAAAACTAAAATCAATTTGTATTTTTCTACGGATATCTACCTTGGAGTTTGGCGACTTCTTTCTTAGGTTTGAAGTTTGTTTTGAACAATTTCGTGCACCTATGCATTATAAAACACCAATGCATATAAACCATCATTAATTTTAAATTCTATGTCAAATAATTCCAAGCAATTCACTAACATATTATATGGCAATTTAAAAGAGAGGAAAAATTATGTAAATGCCCCATCTTTTTAGTCTGCGTTCTTTAGCCATCAAAGAGTTGGATTCTTATATTGAATGATTGATATTGATCTTTCTTTTCTTTTTTTTTTTCGTAATTTTAGATTTGAAGTTTACTTCAGAAGTAGGGAAAGAGACAGCAGGCGAAATGTCGTACGGAGATCTATTGACAAGGATGATGAAGCTTGTGAAGAGAATTGCCAGGCTAACCCAAGTTTGGCTCAAGGACATGGAAGAGTGCTACAATTTTTTTAATTGGTTATCTTAATGTATAAAATATAATGATTGAGGTGTTAGACATGTAAAAAAAAACACAAGCTTTTTTTGTTCAAAATGAGTTTGGATAGAAATAAGAAAAGCAACTAATCTATTTGCACGTGTCACGATCAAAATATTGAGAAGATAAAAATGGAAAACATAGGTTGGGTTTTACCATGAATTTTGATATTTGAGTGAAAATTTGAAAAATCGATGAGAAGGGTGGTTGATTTGTAAATAGTAATATGTAATTGCCCTTTTTTCTATTGAATCAATGATTTTGCTTTGGTGGTGCTAAATGAATAATCCATTCAGTGAAAACATTTAGTNTCTATTGAATCAATGATTTTGCTTTGGTGGTGCTAAATGAATAATCCATTCAGTGAAAACATTTAGTATTATGCATGCTATTGCGAGGCAAATTATTGTTTACTACTCTTGTAAAGATGTATTTCACTACTCCGCGTAATGGTTGAACCTTATTCTTAATTTAATCTTTGCAATGCCAATTCTTATAATTGTTGCATATATAATATTCTGTGAAAATATCTAGACATGCCTTCCCGGAGCTGGACCTGAGGGAAAGCGCACTGCACCAGAAGAAATAGCCGTTATTCCTGATTTACCACCTTCCCAACCTGGATCCATCATCAACAACAACAACAACAATAAAACCTTAATCTCACTACACGGGGCCGACTACATGAATCCTTTTTCCTCATTGCCTCCTATTTAGTGTCAACAACAACAACAACCTGGATCCATGTCTGAACTTATATCTGTAGATGGAATATCTGCTTCTGATCCAAAGTTCGCTCTTGCTTTGCAGAGATTATTTCAGGCTGCAGTAAGACTGCAGTAAGGATGATTTCTACTCCCAATCATTTTACTAAAGCTACAAGTCTTGGTGTGATTAGACTATGAATTCTACAAGCAGAAATATGTGCTGTCCATTCACTCATCACTTTGGCAAGTCTGTGTGGGAAAGTGGAGCTTCAATGAAAAATATTTATTGAATATGAAACATACTGTATTTCAGTTTATGCAAAAACAGTGATTGTACAAACTTAAACATATATATATAGTTAGGAGAAATCGCCCTACCACATGGTGATTTCTCCTGCATGCTAGAAATTGCCATGTGGTGATTTGGTTTATTTTATAAAATAAAAATTTTCCAGTTTTATCTAAGAGAATAAAGTTAAAAGAGTGCTATTTTTAAAATTTTGTACTGCTTGTTCCCTAATTCATCAACTAGATTTCAGTGGTTATCATTGTAAAAGCTGCGCCTTGTTACTGCAAACTTTGAGAGTTTGAAGGTTGGGTGTTATGAAGAAAAACTGGACTGTAATGGCCAACTCAACAAAGTGAACCGGAACCTACTGCTTCTCTGGTCCGGTTCAGTATTCCAGAATGGATTTGTCAGTCAGGTTTTTCTGGCCGGTTCAGTAACCATTTCAATTCTATATTCGTAGACCGGGGGTGTTAAAATTCATACATCGTCTGCATGTCAACAATTTGGGACAGTTAACCTGCATACTGCCCAATGAATGGATATATTAATTGAGAGAATTTAGTATGTTATAGAGGGAATACATTGTACATTATATATATATATATATATATAACACGTCTAAAATATTACCATCACATTTAGTTGATCGGGCGGGCTAGCCTGTATTTATTATTGGTTGAAGTCTGGTTACAATCTTAGTATTTTTATGACCATTATCATGACAATTGTTTAGTTACAATGGTTCAATCATCCTCGTTGATGTTTAGTGTTAATTTATTCATTACCTATTGTGGGTATTCGCTCGAGTTCAACAACACAACTGAGTTCTTAATGTGCAACTAAAGTGTTAAGTGTTTGCAATAAGTTATTGATGATGGATGTTAAACTTTTCATATTTAAAGTTAAGATATCCTTAAATAATATATTATCAAATTGTCCTATTCCTAAAAATACATGAATACACAACAACCAAAGTAGACATATACTTATTTTTAATTTACAATTTTAGTTAAAAAAAGTTCAAAATAATTGAGATAGAGTTTCAACTATTCTAATAACATCATAATTGATTGACTACATTGTCTTAGTTTTACATGTTTTAGCCATACAATCCACATTTTGTTCATTCCAATATTACATTTTGTCCATTCCAATATTATTTGATATAAGATGTGCCCATTGTTTGTCATGCCAATTAATAAGACTGCTTATATTTTCGTGCTAAAAGATAGAGTCATCTTCTTATGGAACTAATTGGAGACACTAATAATCTTATTGGAGTTGGGTTTCCTTACCACAACTACCAATAGTAAATAGATGAGTTATGCACTATTGTGTGAATGGATGATATATCAACCACTGGTGAGTAAGGAGCTTTTTCATTACTAATAATGCTTAACTTAGGAGCTAGCCCCATCATCTCAATTAAGGATGTATCATCAAGTGATGGGTTAAATTTATGATTAAATAGAGCTCTTAATATGGATGTTGTTAAGTATATATTTATGGATAAGTTATGATATGATAAACTCTACTTAATACTAAGTTGAATGTTATAATTTAATAGTTATTCATAAATCTAGCTATTAAATATTATTTATGATTTTATTTATTATTAAAAATTTAATTTGTATATTATATTTAAAATATAAACATGAAAACCAACATGTAAATTGTTTTTTAATTAATTTATTATAACTTTGAAACGTTATTTATCAATTAAGTTATGTATTAATATAGAATTCATCGCACTCGGATGATAAATATCTAATTCAAGATTATTTGATGAATTAAATGAATAATAAAAATAGTGTCTTTAATGATAGGTGAGAAAGGATCATTGATAGGTATTTATGAATATATTATATAAACTTGAATGTTTATTTTTGATACTTCAAGTTATTGTAATTTTTTGTTAATTTGTGATATATGAAAGTTGAGTTTTAATGAATGAACACACAAATTAAAAAACAAAATTATATTGTACTGAATAAAAGAATTAAACTATTTGTACACATAAATAACATGTTTGGATGTCTCAGAAAACAAAAATAGATAAAAACAGTCATACTCTAGCATTCCCTCATCATCCTACTCTTCCATGTCCTACCCTATCAGTTGTTTCCCTTTAGGACTATCAAAACCGCTCGTTGTTTGTGAACAGCTTGTGTTTGGCTCGTTCGCTAAGTTAACGAGCCGAACACGAACAAATATTTGTTTGTTCGTGTTCGGCTCGTTTTGGCCCTNTAGATAAAAACAGTCATACTCTAGTATTCCCTGATCATCCTACTCTTCCATGTCCTACTCTATCAGTTGTTTCCCTTTAGGGCTATCAAAACCGCTTGTTATTTGCGAACAGCTTGTGTTTGGCTCGTTCGCTAAGTTAACAAGCCGAACACGAACAAAGATTTGTTTGTTCGTGATCGGCTCGTTTTGGTTCTNAATTATATATATTGATGAGTAGTATTTTTTTATAAAATTAGTTGATTGCAAGGCTACAAAGATTATATTCAAATAAAAGTATTAATTAAGAAATAGAATAAAAATTATTAAATTAGATTCAAATGATGTTTTAATATAATCAATAGTTTTTAAATCTTGCCCCAACCCACCCTTAACATCTTATGGCTACGTGATTAGGGTTTCTCAAAAAGGCTCTTTGTTCGTAAACAGCTCGTATTCGACTTGTTAAGCAAATGAGTCGAACACGAACACACTTTTTGAGCTCGAAATATAAATGAGTTAAACATGAACTGAGTATGGACTCACTCATGTTCGACTCGTTTACACCCTATTTCCCTCTCAGGTTTGCCTAATGCCATGATGCATATAATTTTGTTTTCATTTTAGCTTCTAATTCAGTTTTCATCTTAGCAAGCTGAGCAGCAAATCAAGTTTCAATATCAACGTTGAATGTAGCTACTTACATAAGAACCTCATTCTCATGGACAGTTGAAGTAGACGTACTGAATGCGCTAAAGGAGTGATAAGTGTCGTACACTTTTTCCAACAAATCCAATCCATATATCATTCATTTCTTCTTGCTTGTTTGTTGAGTCCGTTTTTACTTCAATTGCTCGAAGGTTTCCTACAAAAAATATAAAAGATACAGATGGGCAAAATTAAATTAAAAAAAATTTGAATTGTATAAAAATTACTCTAATTACATATATGTGTCGCTTCGAGATTTACTGTCAACATATGTATGATCTGATTATGGGTACTTGCATGTAGCTCAGCAGTATTGAGCTCTTGTCCCAAATAAACAATATTAAAGTATGAATTAATTAGTAAATAGTATTTTGCAAAGAAATTTAATGCACAAATTAACTCTTATCATCATTTTCTTGTAATTTGTATTTGGGATTTGATACACAAAGTATTAAAGCATGTAATACCAGTATGTTTGGAGGCGCACCTACTTCTACAATCAAATCATGGATTTTCCTTGGCATGTTGACTCTCTTTATGGTAGTACAGAGTATTACATGCTCTGAGCAATGTGTCATTTTAAAAATGTGAAAATGTAAGATTAATGGCACAATAGCAATTTATAAAAAAATGTATATGTGTGGGCATAAATTTATTTTTGAAGTCTTTTAACATTCATTTTCAAATCATTTTCATCAAAGTTTCCTATACATGCTAAACTATCTTATAAAATTTTTTTCATAATTTTTGGTGTTTTGGATTTTAAGATATAAAAGATTTTATATGAATTTTGCATTTTAAATCAAACTAATTGAATAATTACAAATATGTTTTTTATAGATTTTTTTATATAAAATTCACAAAAGATTTTCTAGAAACTTCTTTACAATGCTTTTGGATTTCCAAAATTCAAGGAGGAAAAAAAAGAAAGAATTGGGAGAAAGAGGGCGAGAAGTGAAAGAAAAGAGAATTTTAGACACTACGACTTAATTTTCGTGCAAGAGGTTAGTTGGGAAAATTGACTGACTTAAGTTATGTTAAAATTATCATTCCTCTGATTTCAATAATTTTGTCTTTTTATGAGTACAAATTTTTAGTTGCTCAGATCTTGCAAAATTCATGTTGTCTTAGTCTTTTGGAAACTTTCACCACATAAGTTTTAATATGTTTGTTGTCTTAACTATTATGCACATTTTGACATATGATATTAAATTTTTACTGTGTATTTTCTTTTGTTTGAGACAAAAGTTCTAATTTAAATAATATATTTGTATGACCAAAAAAAACATCCGAAGATGAAAAAATGTCAGAGACATGAAGAGGTGTCAACGAAAATAACTCCTAGGGGCTAGCTTTTATTTTTATATGTGTTCTCCTATAATCTTTAAATAATAGGTTCTTTTATGCATAAGGTAACTCATTTCATTTTTGACTCTCCTGTAAATAATTTTTTAAGAGATGAAATTGGTCTGTGAGCCCGAGAAACGCCCCCATTTTGCCCTAGAGGGCAGTCACGGCATCACCTTCTCTTCCTCTCTCTCTCAGTACCCACATTATTTCCTTGAGCTTACTTACAAGAAAAATCGGCTTCAAAATATAGAGCGGCGAGCATGAGTATGTCTACTTTCAACAAGAAGAGGTGCAACATAGAAGAAAAACACACTTAGTAGTAGAGAGCGCACAAGGAAAAATAGTGCAACAGTAAATCCAAGAGCCTGAAGATCTTGTTTCCATAATCTTCCAAGAAGAATTGGCTTGAAGGCTAAAAACACATTGAGAAACAAATACCAAAAATCCGCAACTAACAAAATTCCCTACCATGTGTGGAATCCAAAATCACGGTCTTGCAGGAAAAACCTCCTGACCCACCGACCAAAGATTTTGCCACATGTAAGTTCAACCACCTGAAAATCCAGCAATCCTACAAAATTCTGTCAGTCGACTCATCGTCCAACCAGCAAAATCAAACGACTGGAAAATCACCATATGGAGGTTGGAGAGCACATGCGGTGTGGTGTAATCTTCTTCTTTGAGTTTTTGGATTTTGCGATTTTTGGTGAGACTGATACACAAAATCAAATATTTATGACGTAATGATTTATTTTGTTATGAATGATTGGTGTCATGTATGTTGTAAAAATTTGGATTGTGCAATTTTTTTTGGGTTAAATTACATACAAGTCACCCAAAACTGACATATTTATGCTTGTCACTATCAAACCTTTGTTAATACGATAAAAATGAAAAATATGGAATGGAATTTTATCTTTATCTTTGATGTTTGAATGAGAATTTGAAAAATGGATGAAAGAGAGTGCTTGATTTTTAGATAGTAATGTTTCATGTGCCCTGTATGTCATTGCATCAAATGAAAAATATCAAATTGAGTTTTATCTTTATCTTTGTTGTTTTAGTGAGTTCAAAAATGGATGAAAGGGAGTGCTTGATTTGCAGATAGCAATTTTTCAGGTGGCCTGTATATAATTGCCTCAAATGAAAAATATGGGATGGGGTTTAATCGTTAACTTTCATGTTTGAGTAAGAATTTCAAAAATGGATAAAAGAGGGTGCTTGATTTGTTGGTAGTGGTGTTGATGTGGTGTGGTGTTGGTGTTGGTAGTGGTGTTGATGTGGTGTGGTGTTGATGTTGGTGGTGGTGTTGGTAATGTGGTGATGGGGATGACATTTTGATAGTGATGGTGATGTTGTGGTGGTTGTGTGGTGTGGTAGTGGTATCGGTAGTTTTATTAGTGTTGGTATTGGCTTTGGTGAGGTGTGGTGTGTTGTTAGTGGTGTGGTGGGGTGTTGATATTATTGGTGGTGTTGGTAATGTGGTGGTGGTGATGATATGCTAGTAGTGGTGGTGATGTTGTGGTGGTTGTGCTGTGTGGTAATGGTGTTTGTAGTGGTGTTGATGTCGGTGTTGGTGTTGGTGTTGTAGTAGTGGTGTGGTGCTGTTGTTTGTAGTGGTGTTGGTAATATGGCGATGATGATGAATGTTGGCAGTTGTGGTGGTGTGGTGTGGTAGTGGTTTTATGGTGATGTTTTTTTTTTCATTTACCCTTTTAAGTTGTGGTATCTTAAATGACACTATATTTTTGCATGACAAATATTTATATTGATTAGTTCTTTACAGCAAAGAAATCAATTCATCTGTCATGTGGGATAAAGATGTCAAACTTCTATTCAACAAATAATGCAGATTTTGGAAGTAACCCTAGAAAATTACGAGGACAAGATGTTGTACTTATTCACTTTGAAGTTGCTTGAAGACCCTACTCGGCGAGACTTCTTTATGATGATGACCCCTTACGACAAGACAACTGAGATGCATGAATATAATTTTATTTGTTGGTCATTTTATTTTTGTTTTTACATGGTGACAATATTTATAGCTCATGTAATATGCTCTGGTTTTATTTATTGGACACTTGTTAATTTTTTTTCAAATTTTTTTTTAATAAATCATGATATTATTCTAGCTAATTGAGTAATATTTAGATGTGTTATCCACATAAATAATGACATGGATAGAGAAAGACATAGAAGAAGAGTTACAACTGTGTTTTGCCTAATGTATGAGTTGTGTCACATGTATATTACTTATTCTTCATGTATGACATCAACATATATTGGTGATAAGTGGGTTGGAGAGTTGCTTGTAGGACACCCAACAAAATTTAATAACATATTCCATATAACACAACTCGTATTCACCAATTTTTTTGAAAGAACAACACCGTAATCATGGACTTCATGACTCTGCTAGGATGAGTTCCAAATAGGTGTTAATTATAACCCTTTACATTTTATCACGAAAAGAATCTATGATAAGAGTTGTTGAGCGATTTCAACACTCATCTAAGATAATCAGTAGATATTTTTCATTTGGGTTGAATGTTTTGGTCAATTTATTATCAGAAATTATCAAACCTAAGGACCTAATATTTTAAAGAACCCCCAATAAGATTTCACAGGACCAGTGGTGCATGTCATATTTAAGATAATTCAATTCATTTATATTTTTCAAAATTCAAATGAACATAGTAAGTCAGATACCCTTGTTAAAGGCTTTAAGAATGTAATGGAGTGATCGAATGGAACGCACGTGGATGCACGTGTGACGGATAATGAGAAGGCCACATTCATCGGCGATGCGGATCATCAACAAAAAATATCATGGTTGTATGTGCTTTAATATATGCTTTACTTTTGTTATAACCGGTTAGGAAGACAGTTCACATGAAAGTCGCATATTTAAATTTGTCACAAAAACTTAAAAATACAACTTTTGATGACCAACCACAAGTTTGTTTGAGGTTAAACAAATGAGAATGTACTTTCACTGCAATACTAATAATTATATTTATGTAGACAAATATTATTTGGTCGATGTTGGATACCCATTACAAAGAGGAAAATATTTGCGTACATAAGACGTACGCAGCGCTGCGTACGTCCAAGGGTTATTCAGGGGGTACAGGGGGTTATATCGGGGTTATACCCCGTTGTAACCCCCCTGTAACCTCTTTGTAAACTGCCTATAACCTACAAATGAGTTCCGCGCTTCTGTAATTTCATGGGTACAAATAAGTTACACGGAGGTTACAAGAGAGTTACACGGAGGTTACAGGGGGTATAACCCGAATATAATCCCATTGTGCTCCCTGAATAACTCCCGACGTACGCAGCACTGCGTACATCTTATGTATGCAAACATCCTCCTTACAAAGAAGGTTTCTCAAATCATTTTCTGATACTAAATATCACATTCCTTATTTTGAAAAAGCTAGCAATGTCACTCAGGGTAGGAAATAGATATTTAATAAGAGGCATTCATCCTTACACGGTGACATTGAAAGGGCATTTGGAGTTTGAAAGAAAAAATGTGTCATTTTGAGGGAAATGCCGACTTATCTATTTCACAAACAAGTGCAAATTGTGGTCGTCACCATGACTCTCCACAACTACATTCGGTGACATCATTCACGCAAGAACATTGTCTTCAATAGGGTTGATGAGATCATTCACAAGTCCCGATTGAAGTATATGAATATCGCTTAGAATAATCATTATCACAGGCTGAAAGTATTTACCTGAAACTTGCAATAATGGCAGTGAAGATGCATGGGAGATGATAGAGCTAAGAGAACGAATTTCAAATTTCATTGTTGGCGGTTGAATGGAGCGAATTATGGATGTCGCCTTTAATATTTTATTTGAAATGTGTTTTGAAAACTTTTATTGTTTATTATATTGATAGTTTATGCAACATTGTTCATTTTGAATCTCATTGTAGGGAAATCTTATATTTTTAGTTCTTTTGCATGTATTTCTTCCCACTTGGATGGTCTGAGAGGAAACCATGAACATAATATGTAATGTAAGTTCTTATTACATGTTTTATTTTTTTTGTTTGGATGTCTATGATGAGATATTCGATCTTATGTGTTCTTCTGGATGACATGTATGTTACTATTGGTTCTTGACACATGCAATCGCTGTGAAGGAAACCAAGTATCTCTCTTTTATCAGTTGTATGGCAGTTGGGGTTCTTCTGGATAATCTTTGAGATGATATACATATGTGGCACATATTAACTCGGTATTATGTGTTTAAAGGCAACCAAGAACCTTTTTTTAAGGTCCACTTTTTTTTGTGACAAATTCGTTGGTTTATACTTTGTTCTTCAAGATCTCACAGTTTCATAAAACTTGAATTGAGTATTTCTACTATGCTTTATCACTAATGTTGCATTTAAGGGTTTGTTTTAAGTCTTCAGAAAGAATGAGTTTGAAGATTTCTGGTACCTCAAGAGTATTGTACTGTTATTGTGGACTACAATGTTTCATGTTTACTTTGCGACAACCACATAGCTATGAGAGACAGCTTTACAGGTATCCAGGGAAAATAATAAAAAATTATGACTATTTAGGTGGGCAAATCGGTCTGAAGATTCAATCGCCTATAATGATTAGACGTGAAGAGTTTCGTTGAAGGATGAATTATCTCATGACATTAACTAATTGTATTTTAAAAATATTATTATTATATTATTAATTATTATTTTAACAGTTTTTTTTTATTTGTCATGTTACTCAATGTTTAATGAAGTGGCTTTTATTATTTTATAATATTCAAATTAGATATTTATATTTAAGTATGAAATATGCTTAGCAAGATTGTTATCTTATAAAGTGCTCTATAGTACACAAATAGAAAAATCTTTCATTGGAAAACGACTCGAGTATTGCTGTTTCAAAACTTGAGGG